>PVIA01003597.1:0-163316 GCA_004024845.1 Tonatia bakeri | reverse complement strand
AAGAAAAAGAGAGAATCTTAAAAGCAGCAAGAGAAAAACAGATAATTACCTACAAAAGACTTCCCATAAGACTTTCAACTGGTTTCTTAAAAGAAACTTTGCAGGCTAGAAGGGACTGGCAGGAAGTATTCAAAGTGATGAAGAACCTACAGCCTAGATTACTCAGTCCAGCAAAGCTATCATTTAGAATGGAAGGGCCAATAAAGTGTTTCCCAGACAAGGTAAAGCTAAAGGAGTTCATCATCACCAAACCATTATTATATAAAATATTAAAGGTGCTTATTTAAGAAAAAGAGGAAGACCAAAACAATGAACATTAAAATGGCAATAAATTCATAACAACAACTGAATCTAAAAAACAAACTAAGCAAACAAGCAGAACAAAAACAATCATAAATATGGAGATCATTTGGATGGTTATCAGTTGGGAGGATGAAGGGGGATAATGGGGGAAAAGAATGCAGGGATTAATAAGTACAAATTGGTAGGTACAAAATAGACAGGGGTATGTTAAGAACAGTGTAGGAAATGAAGTAGCTAAAGAACTTATATGCATGACCCATGGACATGAGCTAAGGGAGGGGTTTGCCAGAGGGAATGGGCGGTACTGGGTAGAGGAGGACAAAGAGGGAAAAATTGGGATAACTGTAATATCATAATCAATAAAATATATTTTTTAAAACTGCATTTTAGACCTGCAAGCAGTTGCAATATTGATTAAGCTCATTCTATTCCATCATCACTTTTCCTCTTTTCTCATTAATCAAGCCTCTCCTTTTGCCAGATCTGTGCTGGAGATGCCATGGACCTTACCTCATTAAATTTCAACCCTGACAATGGTCCCCAAGATAAAAAAACATTCTTCCTATTTTACAGATGAGAAAACTGATGTTCAGAGAGGTGAAGTCATTTACCCAAGATCTCACAGCTAGAGCAAAAGCAGAAAACCAAAGTAACTAAAACAATAGGCTCTGAAGCCAGGTACCCTAGCTCCTGTCTTGCCCTTCCTCGCCTAGGCAAGTCACTTGGCTTCTCTAAGAAGCCTCAGCTTTCACGTTTGTGAAATGAACAAAGTGAGTGCTCTAAGATGATATGTATGAAGCACTTTGCACAGGGCTTGACACCCAGACACACTGAATAAATAGATCATGATTATCTGATTATCAATAGTTTCTGCTTGGCAGAACTGGGATTTAAAGCCAGGCCTACAAGGCCCCTCCTACCTAGCTGACCCCACCCCACCTGCTTCCTTCTGCTCTCTGCAGGATGCGCCACAGCCCAGGGTGGGGCCGAGGATGAAGGGGAAGCGGAGGCAGGCTGGATCGAGGGAGCTGCTATCCTCCTTTCAGTCATCTGTGTGGTCCTGGTCACGGCCTTCAATGACTGGAGCAAAGAGAAGCAGTTCCGGGGTCTGCAGAGCCGCATCGAGCAGGAACAGAAGTTCACCGTGGTCCGGGCTGGTCAGGTGGTTCAGATCCCTGTGGCTGAGATTGTGGTTGGGGACATCGCCCAAATCAAATATGGTAAGTATCCCAGCCACAGAACCAGGTGGTGAAGTGAGCATCTGGGCAGAGGTGGAACAGGCCCAGCAGACCCTAAAAGCCTGGCCCAGGGAAAGGGTTGGGTCCCTGAAGGCTGATCCCAAGTCAAGATGTCTTTTGAGATCCTTTGGAAGTGAAAGACTACTTTCTGGAGGGGTAGGATTTCAGAATCTATTTAACTCAGAGATGGCACATACATGACACATGTGCCACTCACTACTTATATCTGCACCCATAGCAGACACTACTAACCAATCACAGCTCAGAGCCTAGATGCAGCCTTCTCAACACAACACTCCAAGGACTACAAACACTCAGATGGGTTTATGAGATAAAATCCACTTCCTGTTCCTGATTTGGCTATTGATGAATGGTTATTGGGCTAGGGAGGGTGTTATGGTGACTGGATATAGATGAGTGTACATTCTAAGCCTGTGATACTGCCATGGAGAAAGTGGGCAGGCTGGTCCCAAAGGGACTGAGATGAGCTATGGCCTTGGGAAAGTAGAGACAGAATATGAGGGAGAGATTGGGATATACTCCTCCTCATTCAGCCCTTGGGGGCTTGGTTTCCTCTGATATGTGCCTGTTCTGTTGTCACCTCCACCTAGCCAAGACGCATTAGTCCCTTTCAAAAGAAATCTCACATTGTAGTTGAAACCAGAAAATGAGTCATTAAGAAAAGTAGGCCTCAAAACCACACCAGGCCAAGAGAAGCACTTAATAAACTAAAGAGCATTCCCACTTGAGCTAGGATTGTTTTGGAGCCCAACCTCAGCCCTCCAGGCCTTGTACTGTTCACCTTGGCTCTAGTCTTCAGCTTCTTACTGACCTGTGATGGTGCCCTCTTGGTTCCTACACTCTGAGAGCTCTGGGAAGCTGGTCCCCAGTCAAGAACCTTCCCTTATAATCATAACTTTAGGGGAATATTCCAGCCTCTCCAGCTCCCTGAGACCCTGCTGACTCCCTTGACCTTCCTCTCATCAGGTGATCTCCTCCCTGCTGACGGCCTCTTCATCCAGGGCAATGACCTCAAGATCGATGAAAGCTCCCTGACAGGGGAGTCTGACCAGGTGCGCAAGTCTGTGGACAAGGACCCCATGCTGCTGTCAGGTGAGCTGCAGCCCGACAGCGGGCTCACTCCCATTGCCAGTCCCCACCCAGTGAGGAGGAGGGTGCCTGTGTCCTCTTCAAGAAGCTGGAGGGTCTTAGGGACTTTGGTCCTTGGCTCTAAATCTCTGCCTAGCTCAGCCCTGAATAAGAACTTCCTCCCTTTTCCCCCAAAAACATGCCCTGAGCCTACTGGGCTCTTGGCACCACTCTAGGGATAGTGCAATGAATAAAATCAACAAATCCCTGACCTCGTGGGACTTACCTTCTAGTGAGTTGGTTTTCTGAAAAGTCAGACACTGAAGACTGTTCTCTTCAAGGATGAGAAAGAATCAGCCAGGTGACAATTCTTTTGGGCACCTCCTGTGTACTAGGCACTGGGCTGGGTGCTAAAGAAACAGCAATGGATGAGGCCCAGGAGGCCCCAGCCCTGAGAAGCTGTGGTGTCATTTAAGAGAGATAGGCAATGGGAAAATTCCAGAGGGTGGTAGGTGTGTGACCAAAATTGGGAGGCCATGGCTGGGGAGGTCAAGGGCGATCACATGTGAGCTGAGGTGTGACTGAGGAGCAGGAGCTGGCCTTGTGACTATCCAGGCAGTAAGAACTAGGCAGCGAGTGCAAAGGCCCAAAGGCAGTATTGTGCTGGAGAACTGTGAGCAAGACAGAGATCTGGAGGGGCCAGATGTCAGGCCTCATGGGCGTGGTCAGGAGGTTGGAAATTTTTTTAGTGTAATGAGGATTCTCTGGAATGGCTGTAAATGTGAACTGATCATGTTTACGTTTTTGAAACCTCAGTCTGGCTGCTGCAGCAGGTAAGAAAGGAAGTGGGGAGGCCCTGCAGAGGTGAGATACCAGCCAGGTAAACCACCTTCCCTCCAACAGGGATACCCAAAAGGACTTGTAGTTCAGGAGTGTTCAGCAAACCTTTGATCAGCTACTCTGGGACTAGCCCTGGGCTGAGCAGTGGGACCCACCTCTGGCTGCAAGAGCCTCCAGCCCAGTTAGGCTGGGATAAGCAGACCAGCAAACAACTAATTCCACAGTAGAAGAGTGAAGAAGTATACAAAAGCCAAGAAGGGACCAGAAGCGGGGATAGAATTGAGCTGGTTTCAAAGCACCAGCAGGAGCCCACCAAACAGAGTTGTGAAGAAAGGGCCCTCCTAGCAGAGGCAAACATAAAAGGCACAGAGGTCTGAAGGGATGGCGTGCATCCTAGAAATACAAAAAGGAAATTCATCAGGCCTGCAGGGTAGGACGGGAGAAGGAGTGAGAGTCAGGGCTGGGCATTTATTTACCCAAAACTTATTCAACCAACCTTTATTAAGTACCTACTGTATGCCAGTAAAGTTAATGGAACAAACAAGGTCCCTGCTCTCCTGGAGCTTAGACTCCAAGAGACAGACAATAAAGAAACAAGCAAGCAAATATGTAAAATAATTTCAGATAGTGCTAAATCAGATGAAGACATTCTACCATGGTAGTGAAATGGAGACCCAGAAGAAAGGACAGAAACTTAGTTGGTCAGGGAAGGTGTATCTGAGATTATATTTGAGCTAAAACCAGAACAGTGACAATAAAGCTTCAAATGCCCTCTTGGAATGTGGGACCACATGAGGGCTTAGGATCATGGCCCTGGTTCTGACCTCTGGGCTGAAGTGCATAGCAGAGAGGTGAGCATTCTTGGGAGAAGTGGCCAGGTGGGTCATCCGGATCACTGGAAGTCAAGGGGAGACACTGGGACTGAGTGGTCTGGTTGTGTCCCTTCCTCTAGTCAGGGAGAAGCCTCATAACCAGGAAGGGGTGGCACGATATCTCTGAGGGAACTAAGAAGACCAAGGGGTTCTATGACAGCTAAGACCTCCAGGCCCTTGGAGATTCAGCAGTAAGCTTCACACTCAGTAGGGAAGAACAGTGGACTAGGGACAGACAAAAGGCAAGAATCTCGGAGAGCCCTGCGAAGCCCAAACTTGTGGTGTCACAGGGGGGTCAGCACTGGTCCTCAGCTTGGGAGTGGGTGCTCTGTGAGCACTGAGAAAAGAAAGGCACTATGGGGCCCCCGAGCTCAGATTGAACCAACTGCTTTGGTCTCAACCTATGTAACTGGCTGAGAGCCTAGGTATGAAGTAGACCCTGGGCCTTTGGATGTCAGGAGACAGCAGCCGTGGTCTCCCATGATGTTGTCATGGAGAAGATGGAGAAGGCTGTGCTGGAGGCCTGGAGATTTCAGCCAGTTTGTGCTGGTTCCTGGATTGCGGGTTACCTGGTGGAAGGTTTCTAGTGGCATTTCCTGGAGCTCTGTCCTGTCACAGTATGGAAAGTGTGCCCACCAAGTTCACAAAGACCACCAACCCAGGGAACATGGCAAAAAGAAAGCACTAGTCAGGACCCACAGAGATCACCAGAGTACAGTGTGAATTAGACTGAAGAAAATGAAACTTGACTGTGAGCATCAGTGCTGACATTCAGAAACACAGCTGCATAGGGGGAAGGAGGAGCAGGCAGCCTGGCCCCAGCTCATGGGCAAAGACAGTGAGAAAGCAGCACAGTCAGCCCAATAGAAAGCAATCTAACTGGGAAGAGAAGACTTGTGTAACAGAAGAACCATTCTAGGACAGAAGAGGCTGCCTGTAAGACAGTAGGTTCCTCGTCACTGATTGTGTATGAATCGGGTCTGGACAGGCTGCAGGTGTCAGGGTTGTAGAGTAGGCCAACGCACGGAATGCAGTGCCTCTCCCAGCCGTGCAAGTCAGGGATTCATCACACCCTGCTTACTGTGTACCTCTGCTGCAGACCCACCTGGCTCCATTCCCTCTGCCCTGCCTTTGCAGAGGCTGTTGCCTCCTCCTAATGGCCCTCTCCCTTCGGTATTGCTCATTTACCTCCTCCCCATCTGCTCAGGCCTACCTCCTCCATGAAGGCTTCTCTGAGCACCACCTCTGGCAGTCACTCCCATACTGCCTGGGACCCACACGTCAGCCTGTGACATCCACACTGTGCTTGGCCCATTCGGCACAGCCTTGTAACATTGATTGAGTTCTGCACTGTGCAAACCATCTCAAATAAAATAAAGAGTGAAACCCATCTGTAGTCTTGCCACCCACACAAATCTAATGGCTCTCTAATTTTATGGGCCCCTTCCGTCTTTGGCTATAGGCAGATAGGCAGACATGGACAGATGCACTGTGATGCACTTCTGCATTGATCCATTCACCCAGACTGGTCCAAGCAGGCGGGAGCCTGAGCCTGAGGTTATCAGGAGGTCATGCCCAGCTCCACCTGTGGGTCCTGCACACCTTAGGGACTCAGGCACTGCCTACCAGAGTGAGGAGAGAGGCTGTGCTGAGTTGTAGAAAGATAAGAGTCGGGCCAGGCTGAGCCAGATCCAGGCTCTGGAATGAACTTGCTGTGTGGACTCAGGCATGTTGCTTCCCTCTCAGAGCCTCCATGTTTGTGTCCATGCAATGGAGGAGCAGGTGGGAGGGCACTTCCCCCTGCCTACCCCACAGGGCTATTGTGAGGACCACATACACAGGCGGATATGACTGTCCTTTGCAAATAATACCATGTGAGGTGCTATGTGTGGACAAGAGCAGTGTTTGGAGACAGAGCTCTCAGGTCCCAGCCCTCCATCAGCTCCAGCTGTAACCTCTGCCCACCCCAGAACCCCAGTCTCCCCATCTGACAAATGGGGGCAGATCAACCTTCAGAAAGACTCTGAGGTCCCCAATACTCCAGGAACAAAAGAAATCCTCAAGTCCTGGAGCTCCTTCCCTAGAATGGCCAGGCAGGCCCCAGCCCACATCAGGCTCTTCAGACCAGACAGAGTAGAAATGCTCAGGAATCACAGGCTCACACATCCCCGGGGCCAGGCAGGGAGACCACAGGCAGCAAACCAGAGCACAGCTGCTTCCGGCCACCGCCTGCAGAAGTGCCACTCTGTGCGGCTGCAGGGCGCCCTTTGCAAGAGAAGCCAGCGATCCGGATTCTCATGCACCGTCTCCCAACGCTGAAATGTTGGCAAGAAATCCCTATTCTTGTAAACCTTGTGTGAGTCAAGAGACAGATGGGTGGGCCCTGGAACACAAATTCTGACCTAGCACGTTTCTTTTTAGTTTCGTATTTTAAGATAATTTCAAGCTTTTAGAAAAATTGCAAAAATAGTACAAAGAACGTCTACATGCCCTTCCCTCTGGTTCAACTGTTGTTACCGTTTCGCTCCGTCCCCTCTCTCAGGAGCCTCCCTGTTCCTCGTCATGCACACGTGGTGGCCCTGGGCCCCTTCACACTTCAGGTCTATTCTCTAAGAAAACAATATTCTCGGGTATAACCACAGCAGAGCTGCCAGCTCAGGAAATGTGACGTCAGTGCAGTACTGCCATCTAATGTACTGTCCATATTCACGTTTGCCTACTGTCTCCACAGCATCCTCCATCTGGGACCCAGTGTGGGACACTGTGTGACACTTAGATGTCCTGCACCTCCAGCCTATTTTAACATGGAGGAGCTCCTAAGCCTTCCTTTGCCTTTCGTGGAAAGCCAGTGGTTTTGAACCCTCCTAGGTCATGAACTCCTGTGAGAGTCCCATGGAAGCAATAATTCCTCTTATGAGAAATAAATGCCCAGACGTGTGACTTTGCAACCTTTTGGGGGCTTTACAGATCCCTAGGGAACCTAGTCTTGTCTTGATTTGCAGCTGGGGAAAGTGAGGCCCAAGGCAGAGCAGAGGGCAGGGCCAGAGTGAGACCCCAGCCCTCCAGCCTCCCAGCCCTCTACTCTTCCTGTAGCCCCCACAAATGAACTTGCCTCCAAGGACCCTGTAACTTTGATTACCCAGCAGCATGGCCTGTTTGAAATGTCTTATGGTAAATTCCATTGGGGAGCCAATGATTAGGTGCCATCATTGTGGCCACAGAAGGGCCGGGGGACTAGGGTGGGGGTTTGCCCTCTAAAGCAGCAGGGTCTGGCTCCAAAAGGCCCATTAGCTCTGCCCTCTACAGGACCCCCACCCTCCTCCATCACCCCTGGAGCCAGAGCATTAACAACACGAGGTTGCACAGAACATCAGCAAGCTCTCTTGGGCCTACTGCCCACCCTGCCAACCAGGTGGTAGGCCAAGCATGGAGAGCCAAACCTGCCACCACTGCCGCTGCCTCCAGGAAGCCTAGGACAACACCATGACTGCAGGAAGGCCCCATCTGCTTCCCAGCCAGTGCTCTCTCCATTACACTACCCTGCCTCTTCTCCATGAGAGGCAGTGGGGTGTAGTAGATAGAGCACAGGTTCAAGTCCCGGCTCTATCGCTCACAGCTGTGTGACCCTGGGCCATCATCATTCAACCTTTTCTGAACCAGGGGAGCCGTGAGTGGGTGGGGCTCAGGATTGTGCTTGTACCAAAACCTACCTCAAAGGGCTCTTGTGAGGAGGACAGGCTCACAGGCGCTGAAATGCTTTTCTCATGTCTAGCACTCTGCAAGTGTGCGTGATTACTGTTATTAACTGTGTTGATAACAACAATGATGAAAGGACTGAGTCTGGGCTAGTAATCGTAGGGCCTGCATCCCCTTTTCACATCTCTACCCCCAGAAGGAGACCTTTTAGAAGTGTGTCCTTACCCCTCTTCCTGTCCAGACAGAGGCCTGGGAAGTCAAAACCAGGAGAATGAAGGGCACTGGGTTCAAGCCCTAACCTATGCCTTGGGTACTGTGCAACCTCAAACAGTCATTTGCTCTTTCTGAGCTCAGAAGCCTCATTTTGTAAAACTAGGCCCCTCCAGCTCTGCAACCAGGGGCTCGATGTACTCTATTTGCCACGGCATGAGGCTTTGGTCACGAGACAGCCAACATCTGGACTAGGCCGGGTGGGGGCCATTTCCTGCTGCTCATAGCAAGTCTCAAGTAGAGATGGGCTTCAAGCCTGTAGTCAGGAAGGTTCTAGCCTACCCTCTGCTACTAGGTCAAAGGCAAGCTGCAGGCGAGGCAGTACAGGCTATCCAGTTGGCAGAAGCCACAGTGTTCCCTGGGCCTGAGCTCCTTTCTCTCTCACGGATAAATGGGAACTGGAAAGCTGACACAGCTGCCCCACCGCTCTCCTGCTTCCATCTCCGTTTCTGCCTTCTGACGATGCCCTTAAACCTTCCTGTCAAGGTGGGAAGAACAGAGACCAGAGCCCCACCCTCACTCCACCCCAGCTCTGCCCTCTTCAGGCCACATGTGGAGATGACCTCCCAGGGCAGCTCCCCTGTCTGTGAAATGAGGGGATGATGATTATGTCACAAAGTAACTGGACAGCTGGCTGGAGGAGGCAGATCAGACAGCACTTGGCACGTTAGGAATAATCAATAAAGATTAGTCCTCTTCCTCCCTCCCCCCAGAAATACTTTAGTGTCTCCCTGTGGAACACCAAGCAAAGACCCAACTCTGCAAACCTCCACGCAGGCTGCTCCACAATCCTGTTTCTCTCCCACTCCTCCCTTTGCAAGTCCTGAGCTTCAGCCCAGTTGATTCTCTGCCGTCCCCCTACCCCACCTCCCCACTTTTACCTGGGCCATGCCCCCTGCCAGGCCACTGGGCCCTTGGGTTTCTGCTGTCTTGTGCTGTTGTTGGTCTGTGTGGCTGTGTGCTCCCCCCTCATCCAACTACACTGAGAGCTCCTGGAGGGCAGGGATCACAGGGAACCCTCCCTTTCGACACCAGAGCCCAGCACAGAATTGTCCCTGCACCGCATCTGTCTGTCAGATGAAAAGTGCGGCCCTGGCAGGAGGCTCCATGTTTGGTCAGTCTGTCCACACAGGCGTCTGCTGGTCCCATCCAAACTGAGATCCAAACATTCCAAGATGTAGCCTTTTAATGGAGGCTCTCCTACCCCAGCCAGGGGTGGCCCTTGTCTCCAGGGACCCCAAGGAGCCAGACTTCTTCACTGAGAAGTGAGACCTAAGCCAGAGCCCCCATTTTGCAGGAGATAAAACTGAGGTCTGGAGAGGAGAGGGCTGGCCTCAGGTCACACAGCAAATCAGAAGCAGACACCAGACTGGTTCCCAGGTCCCCTCCTCCTCAGCTCAGAGCCTACTCTATCCAACCCTCCCCGCTCCAGGCTTGTATATTCTGAGGGGCTCCATGGGAGTTTAGATGAGATGGGGGCTATGAGATGGTACCCAGGGGACCATGGACAGTGAGGTCCTGGGGCAAGGCCCTACAGGGTGGGGGGGACACACCCAAAGAGTTCTCACCTCAGCGCCTACCCCAAAACTGCAGCTTTCCTTTGAGATTTAGGTATCCAGCCTTTGACTTGCATGCCTGGGGTTCTACCTTTACAGACACAGTCTTTGGGGTTAAGCACTTATCCTCTGTAGGGGGCCCTGGAGCTAAGGTGTGACAGCCTAGAGGGTTGACCTGATACACTCAGTTCTTCCCCTGGAAGGAGGGGCAGCCAGGCCCTAGGTCCTGGTGGGAGAGAGGGAAGCTTGAGGAAGACGTTTTGGAGAAGCAGTAGGGGCAGGGCACTCCGGCAGTGGTAACTGGGTGCACAAGGGAATGGGGGACTGGACACAGAGGCCCAGGGAGCTGTGCACACTCCCGGGACAGCGCCACAGGGCAGAAATCAGTGGTCAAGGGCCAGAAAAAGGCTGGGGTCTGACCCAGGGGCGTTTAGACTTTGGGGAGCTATGGAGGGTGGCTGAACTGGGGGACGGTGGTCAGAGCTGAGGCTAGGGCACAGAAGGAGGGAAGGCCAGAAGTGGATGTTGATGCTCCATCTACTACTGGTGCCTGGAGGACAAACTTGTGGTCATCTGAGGTTGGCCAGAGGGCATGCTGTGGCTTCACCACTGACCCCCTGAGTTGTGGCCAGAGGCCACCTCCTTGACTTCCTCCTCCTTTCTCCCTCCTCTGTGCCTCCCAGAGCAGAATCGCCAGCTCCCTGCTTCGATGGGAGTGATTAGTTTAGAGGTGATTTTTGCAGGGGAGGTGGGGGGTCTGATTATGTTGGGTGGAAATTGGCCCCCTGTGTCTTTTTCCATCCCACCTAGAGCTGGGGAGGTGGGGAGCAGTGTCTCCATTGCCACCCAGCCAGGGCAGACTCACAGATGTGTTTGAGACCAAGGTGTGAAGGTCTTGTTTCCTGGAGGGAGAGGTGGTGCCTGACAAAGGGGACAGGCTCAGAGAGTTCAGATCCTGGCTCTGCCCCCACCAGCTATGAGCCTAGGCAAGCCACTTTTGAGCCTCAGCTTCCTCCCCTATGAACCAAGAGCCAGTGTGAGGGCTAAAAGATGACTGGTACGAAGGGTTAGCATGCTGCCTGACATAGAGCAGGTGTCCTCCTGAAGGTAGTGCTGGATACCGCCACTGCTGTCTGCACTCTGAGTGCAGTGAAGTATGTTCCTCCCTCGCCTTTAAAGATCTATGGTGACCCCAGTCCCACCCCACATGACCTCTCTGGGCCTCAATTTCCTCATCTGTCTAACACTGCTGATATTTAACACTCCTGACAGCCCATACACCAGCTAAGCTGGTGTGCAATAGAGCATTTTAACAGCAAGTTATCATAATATCCAGGGTCCCGTTACTGGCCGTTGGCTCTCCCTGTTTGTGCCCCTTGGGGGAGAGGTAGGCCCCAGAGTCTGCCTGCGAAGGGAAGATTCCAGCCTCGGCTGCTTGGGCTGGAATTGGCATCTGAGTTCATTCTGTGATCCCCCACCCCACTATTCCCTGCCCCAATGCACTGTTCTCCTGTTCTGGGAGTGGACAAGAAGCCACAGGGGAGCTCACCATCCAAGGATCTGGGTTCTGTTACAGCTCTCCGGGTTTCATGCCCCTTCTGGGAGCCTTCGTGGCCTAGTTAACCACTCATGGGTGGACAGACTGACCTCTCCCTGACTTAAAGGAACGTACTTGAGAGTGTCTGTCTGTCTGTCAAGCACTTTTAGATCCTGAGACACTGGGAGCCAAGAGGCTAGAACACCACACATGTGCACACACACAGATACTCCCACCATCTCAAGATACGTTCGGGCCCTAGAAGCAAAGGGAACAGGTGGGCGAAACCTCTTGTAAAGTGACAATAGATTTCTCACTTTAAGGAAATTCTTCAAGTCCTGACTCAGAACTCTTGGCACTTATTTTAGATACAATTCCAATGAGTTTATTAACCTAGACTTCAAGTCTAAAGCAAATTAGAAAACAAAGAGAAACTGTTAGAGACAGGTTACCCTGAAAACAGGGAGAAGGGGCAATCAGTCTTGAAAGGAAAGAAGAAAAAAACTCTAAAAAGCAGAACTGCAGCAAGTCATCCAGCTGTTTAGTGTCGGGGGTCAGTGTTCATGGCCATTGGGCCCCTCAGACCCTGTCTTGCAAACCCAATGTAGTTCTTATACTTTGCAGCCTGAGGACAGCCTGAGACACTGCCCCAGGCAAGGACTAGATTCCTACTTCTCTGCTGAAGAGAGAAGTATGTGCTGCATTGTAGAGAGCTTACTACCCAGAGTGGTAAAAATTAGAATCAGGGGAAAGTGGGCACCTGACTGTCCTTTCCTAAATCGAGTGGCCACCAGCAGGACTGAGGGGGGCTCCCCAGGTGTGCCCTGAGCCTTCTGCCGGTGACACCACTCAGGCCCAGTTGGTCAGCTCTCTTTCTGTGAGGGACACCTCTGTTCTGGCAAAGTCACTAGGCAGGACGTAGTGGCCGTGTGTCCGCAACACCAGCCTGGGGGTAAAGGGCCAGCAGCCCTGTGATGTCAGCCCTGGGCTGCTGTAGCTGCTGTCTATTTCCTGCTCCAGGTCCCCACCATTCTCGCTGCAGTCCCCTTGCCTCCTCAGCGAGGCCACAGCTTCAGCAGGTTTCCCTTTTTGCCCGGTATTGTTCCAATGTTTATTGTCGTTGTAAACTACAGATAGCATAAAACTGACCGTTTTAACCAGCGTGTGTGCGGTCCCGTGGCCGCGAGACATTCACTGCTCTGCAGCCGCCACCACCGTCTGTCTGCAGAGCTTCCTCTGTCTCGTAAAACTGAAGCTCGGTCCCCTTTAAACACAAACTCCCCCTTCTTCCTCCCCAGCTCCCAGCAATCATGGTCCTACTTTCTATCTCTGAGTCTGACTACTCTAGGGACCTCGTGTCAATGCACTCAAGCAGTATTTGTCTTTCTGCGACTGGCTTGTTTCACTTAGTGTAGTGTCCTCTAGGCTGATCCACGTGATAGTATGTCAGAGCCCCCTTCCCTTTTAAGACCAAATAATATTTTATTATATTGATATATCACCTGTTCAGTGGGTTTGCCTTTGCATTTTATCTCATTCTGTCTCAAACACCTGAGTGGTCTTGGACAAGTTGTTCCCTGACCCACACAGTAGCAACAAGGCCTTGTAGTCAACACAGAAAACCCAAAAGTGCATACAAGTGGAGCCACTCTGACCAAAGGCCTCCCTCGCCCCACCCCCACAGCTGCTCTTGCTGCACCCGTGAAAAAACTCCAGGGCCCCTTGGAACCCAGTGTGAAAAATCACAATTCTAGGAAAGGAGTTCTTAACTTCTCCTGCTTTGTGGGTGCCGAGGGACGTCTAGTGCTGTCATATGCCACTCCTTCTCAGATTAACACTGTGAAATGCATAAAACAAAATATATCGGGTAACAAAGGACAACAGTGAGACTGAAATAAAGTAATAAAACGTGTGGTACAACAGTGTACCTGCTTCTTCATTGGTATACTGACTGACAGGATCAGCAGTCAGTTTAGTAACTGCCTTATCGCAAAGTAAGAGTGAGCATCATGAAATCTGCAACAGCTGTCAAGTGATAAGAAAAAAACCTGTGACTCTTGTAACACGTGCAGTGGGTGTTGGGGTGCTACTGGTGCCCCTGGGGTTTGTTGCCTGCATTCATAATGGGAGAAATGCTACTTTTCAGTAAGATGTTTGTGAAAATAAAGATGTCATTGTTTTCTCACCCAAGTTCAGAAAGCCCTGGTTTCTTTCCCCAGATCTTTGGAAGAGGGGTGGGCCCCCTTTAAAGCAGTCCAGTAAACAGCTTAGTTGGCATTTCTTTGCTGGTTATAGAATCAAGCACAGTGAGGTCTGGTCCTAGATCAATAGGGAAAAGAGAGAGTGGTCCCTGCTTAGCCTGTAGGGGTGGAATAGGAGAAGCAAGAGAGGGAGGGAGGGAGGAGAGACGCTGCAGGAGAGCATGGTAGGTGGTAGGTCTGAGCTGTCTGGGGGCCTGAGAACCAAGGGCTAGCAGTGTTTGAGCCCAGGCCCATCACAGTGCTGTCCCAGGGAGAAATCATCCTAAAAGGTTCATAGTTTGAACCTTAAGCATGGGCAATGCCCTGGTACCTCAGCAGGCAAAATGCCAGGAGCAGACTCTGGATGGAGTTCCTTCCACTCCTTTGGGGAGGGGACTTGGGCCGTGCAATGGTAACTTGGCTTCTATCTCCTTCCCCAGGGACCCATGTGATGGAGGGCTCTGGACGGATGGTGGTGACCGCTGTGGGTGTGAACTCCCAGACTGGCATTATCTTTACCCTGCTGGGGGCCGGCGGTGAGGAGGAAGAGAAGAAAGACAAGAAAGGTAAGCCCAACACCCTTGCAGATCAGAAGAGGAGCTCTTAAGGCCACTTTTTTGTTGTTGAATCATTCACTCCACAAAACAGTTATTAAGTGCCTTTTATGTCGACACCCTGTGCCAACAGCCACCTCCTGCATCCTCAAGGTCCTACTCATACCAGGAGGGTTCTGTCTGTTCCATTTCCAGGGTCTTGTCCCAGTCTCTGTCTTGTCCAGTCATGTCACGGAAGCTCTTCCTGCCCTCCAGGCCAGGTCAAGGGTGCTGAGCACTTGCTGAGTCTCCAACCTCAAGCATGACCTGGTCCCATCATCACTAGTGATGAGTAGAAATCCCCACCTGGATATCCCTCCACTCTTCTCAGCTCCACTGAGCAGGGCAGCAAACCCACCCATCATAGATTCTCCCCAGATGTGGGCACAGGAGCTTCTAGGGAAGGTGGCTCCAAGTCAACTGCTGTAAGCCCCTCTCAGATGTCCCTGGTGCTGCCACCTCATCTGGGTTCTAGTTCCTCCTCCCCCTGGAAACAAGACTCCTCATCCCCTGGGCCCTCCTCAAGCAGCAAGCTGCCATTCTGGGCTGCAGGTGCCCTCAGAGCAGAGGAGGAATGCTCAGAAGACTCAAGAGCCCAGGCCTCTAGCCCCAGCACAGCTGGCTTCTCACCCAACACTTCCATTTTGTCAGGACAGCCCCCTTCTCTCATCCTTAGTCTTTTTTCTTGTCTCTGCCCCAAAATCCAGAGGAGGCTCCCCATCACCCAGACCTCCTGGAGTCCAGAGTAAGGAGATGAGATGGCAGGTGACTGACCCGTCCTTGAGTTTTAGGGGCAGCCCTGCTACCTCCAGCTCTCAGGTCAACCATGCACAGAGCCTGGGTCACATCAAAGGTTACTTGTCCTCAAGGGTGAAACCCATTTTGTAATAGGATCCCCCTAAGATTTGGCTGCCCCACCAATAGGAACAATGGAACTGAGGTGAACTCTGTGAAATCCATATCTAGAGAGAAGGGGAGAGCTGAGGTTGAAACTGAGGACAAAGTCCTGGCCAAGAGGCCCAGAGAGTGTCAGTACAGTGTCCGTGCAGTGACACAGAAACTATGACTTGCTGTGGCCCCAAGTTGCAGGCATTTGGGCAGGATGCAGCAACCTTTGCTCATTTCCTTGGCTGCACTGGGCCCCAGGTGAGGGGCAGAAGCTCCCACAGGCTTAACCTGTGTTTCTGAAAATGCCAGGAGAAAAACAAGCCTCTCCTGCCCCAAAGCACAGGACAGGGTCCCTCATTCAATATTTACCTGCACCCCAATGGATGAGGGCAACAGTGTAGAGGGAAGAGGCGGGATGCGGAGGAGACATAGCAGAAGAGGATGGGGGGCAGCCCCGCCCCTCCTCCCCACATGAGCAGCACAGCTGGGACTGGGCACCCTCAGCACTGCCGTCCCATCCCCTCCATCAGGGACATTGCTTAAAGCCCGGCAACCATGGGTCCCCGTTTCAGGATGACCCTGGGCATGCCAGGATGTGTGTGTACGTGTGCGTGTGTACGCACAGATGGGGCAGTGTGTGCTTCTCCTTCATTAATATGTCTCAAAAATCATCACACAGGTGTGAAGAAGGGGGATGGCCTTCAGCTACCAGGTACAGTAAGACACCCCTCAGGGTAGATGGGGCTTTTAGAAATAGCAGCAGCCTTTGACCACTGAGCCTGGGCCCTAGACCCCAGCACACAGCTGGAGAACACTCCCTGACTGCAGGGGCTCTGCCCCGCCAGGCCCTCAGCTGTGTCCCAGGGGATGCCAGCCTCCCAGGACAAGCCGGCACCCCATTCGGCCTACTTGCCCCTCCAGTGCGCCATCCTGCAGGCCAGTGCCAATGGCACTGCTGCTGTCTCCACATAGCCCTCGGCCCCATACACATACATGCAGGGGCCTGTCACCATGGGACCCCACAACCCTGCTTACTGACCTGTCCCTACAGAGCCCAGCTGGCTTCCCACTCACCCACAGCATGTCCACCTTACCCAGCAGTCTCTTCCCTCCCCTTCCCACAGAACCTGTTCTCCCACCCCAAGAAAGAATGACAAGAATGAATTTGACCATCTCGTATTATTTTTAATTTCTAAATTAAGGAAAACTCACTAATACCTTCTCTGTCTCATGCACAGAATATGACATGTTTGATGTCCCCTTTTAAATGGTGAGGCATCTTACATGGGGTTACCAAGGCAATCTTTCAAGTGCTGGTTAGGAAGGAGGAGGTGGCCATGGGTGGTGGCCTGAGTCAAGGGCATGAATCCTGCTGAGTCACTGCCGCTGATAGATGTCCTGCTGGTACATGTGACGATTGGTGGTCATGGCAAAACCCATTCAGAATGGCCAGTGCCGCAGTGCACTGGTTGTTGAATGTTTTGAGTTGACTCCATGCCATGGGCCCCTCTGGCGCCAATGGGAAGCCAGAACCCCTCTCCTCATAGAACCCTCTCTGATGGGGACCCACCGGATTTGCTGGGCCCATGGGGTGCATCACTCCAGACCCTCACCACAGGATAGCACCATCCTGCCTAACCACGTTGATCATCCTCCATGTTTAATTTCAAAGACCCTCCATGTCTGAGTTTTTCCCCCCAACTTCTGTGGCATCTCTACGAGAACATTTCACTCCCAACCCCAAATTTGAGTTTCTTGATCTCCAACAGAGATTTTCTTTTAACAATATAGTCATGTTATTTGCCACAATTTGTTCATGTCTTTATTGTTGTTGCTGTTCTGCATTGTTGCTTTTCTCCATTGTGACACACTGCATTTTCCATCCCTCCCACCCCCGCAGCGGCCGATGGTGCGGCAGGTTCAAATGCTGCAGATAGTGCAAATACCAGCCTAGTCAATGGTACGTCTCCCATGGCGAGCTCTCGGTCTTGGGTGGATGGGTGTCTCTATCCCCCACCCCCAACTTTGGGCTGGCCTCTCCCTGTTCTGGACTGCACAGATCTTGGATGTGCATGGACATCTCCGGGACAGTTGTCCTCTCACATGGGGCAGGCGCTTAAGAGAGAAGCCACCACCAGGAATTGGCTCTGCGCCCACTTGCAGCACCAAAATGGCTCCCGTGGGGCCTTCAACCCCCAGTGGAGTCGTGAAGGGGAGCATGACCCCATCTTCAGATTTGGCCCCAAGAAGCAGTGTCCCACTTGTGTGGCCCTCTCCTAAGTACGTTCCTGGTCCCTGCTTTGGGAAGAAGGCCTGGGGTCAGGACCTGGGCAGAAGCTGGCCTCTGGGTCCCCAGTGAAATCTCTAGTCCTCGACTCTAAAATTACATCGAGGCAGGGGGACCCAGGCCAGGATTCAGCTCCTTGGCCCCACCCTATAGCATGGCTGAGCCACTGGTAGACATTTCTTCCTCTTCTCTTTCATGGAGCAAACGGGCAGGGGTTTCGCTTGGGCTCGGGCCTGGTTCTGGCCTTCGGATGTGGACTGGTGTTTCTTGCTGTTGCCTGTGCTGGAGCATTTGTCCTGGGTCTCTGCCTTCTGACTGTCCCCTCAGGGGGAGGAGGGTGCTGCCACTGTACCTGGTCTGCATCTTACCTCCTCATGCACAGGCAGGGAGGAGTTCCACGCGCTTGCCTCCAAACCTTTGGAAAAATTCTTCTATCCATACCCTCCCATCTTCAGAGAGATGAGTCTTCTGTTACTCAGTTATGTTCCCTATCCCCAAATTAGATAATATGATAGTCTTGCTCCTGAACTGCTGAGAGCCGTTGGGGCTCAGTCATAAAGCCAGTGCCCCAGCATCGCTGCATACCAGGCACCGGGCTCTGGGGTTCTCATCCATTGTAGCATTTACTGCTCACCACTCTTGGGAGACATGGAGGTTGATCCCACCTCATCCTGCCCCAGACCTCTGGCTGAGCCACCCAGATTCAAAGTGACCCAGGTTGGAAGCACCTCGTAGATGTCAGGAGCTGGGCAAGACACTTCTGCAAACAGCATTTTGCCAAGAAGGGCTAATTTGGGTGTGGGTCTATTTCAGGAACAGGAGGAGAAAGGAAGACAGCTTGGGGTGTGGGAGGTGTCATGCGTCAGGGAAGGGTGGTGAGGGATGGCAGGGAGAAGTGAGGTAGGCAAACCCACAGCCTGGAGGAAAAGGAAACAGGATGTGACATCCTGCCTCCCCCAGAGCCTGCATCTGGGCTGGCTGGTTCCCAACACAGGGCACCTTCACATCCAAACTGTTGCAGAAAACCCCACGTATCCCAAGAAAAACTTCAGGAAACACAGGGAACTGACATTGCTTGACCACCAACTGTACACCAGGCACTTTGCAAGCATTTCATGATTGCTATCTCATGTAATCCTTATGACAACCCTTTGAGATAGAGTTTATTATCCCCACTTTCAGAATAAGAAAACTGAGGCTCAGGGAGATCAAGACCCTAGCCCAAGGTCACAGAACTAGAAAGTACCAGAACTGGGATTTGAACCCAGGCCTGACTGGTTCTAAAGTGTGTGTTCCTCTTCCTGATTCAGGATTTCTCAATGGAGTGTGTCTTATAAACTTCACATGGATATTAAGAGGCCTACCCCCACAAGAAAATGACCCTGTAATCAAAAATGTTTAATAACCTCTGGAGAGAATTGGCGTCCTCCTCATGGCAGGAGTGCTCACTGCCTGCACATGCTGGTGTGAAGGGGGCAGATACAGAGCCACGCAGGGGTTCCCAGGCCGACGGGGCTGCAGGACCCTCTCTGGCTGAATCCTGTAGGACTGGTATGCCCCCATAATGTACTTTGGGAAACAGTGCTCTAAGCCATTGCTCAAAGTGTAATCAGAGGACCAGAAGGCTGGACATCTCCTAGGAGCTTGTTAAAATGTAGAATCTTAGCACCCCGCCCCCACACACAGGCCCATTGGAATGAGAATCTGCACTCTGACGAGCTCGCCAGTCCCCGAGAGAGCGCATCAAAGGTTGAGAAGCGCAGGGCTGAGTGTGATGAGAGAAGTAGCTGTCCCTTCTCCCTCCTTCCTCGGGGCTGAATCGGGATGACTTGGAGACAGAAAGCAAAGTCAGCAGCAGCCCTCCACCTTTACTCCCCGAGCCCCGTCCCAGCTGAAGATGGTTGTGTTCTCTTTATTTTGGAGGCCTTATGATGGCCATTATTATTTTGTTATTTCTTTTATGATTATAAATGTAATCACTACTTAACGTGTCTCTTATAATCATGATTAATTAATTATACATCACTCTTAACTCCAGACATTTACAGGGCACTTTGGAGTGCTTTTTGGAAGCATCACCTTGGTTGAAATTGTTGCATTTCACAGAGAAAGAAACGGAGAAGCAGGGAAGACAAGTGACATCTCCCAGGTCTCCTACTTAGTGGTCTGTCTCCCCAGAGATTCAGGTCACCTCTCCATGAATCCCCCACATCCATGCTTTCACACCCATGTCCCTGGCAACGCATGAAGAGAACAGACCCATCTGGCAAAGCTGCATCTGGCGTCTGATGCAGAGGGACCTCCGAGTCTCTACCCAGTTCCCCCTCTTGGGTCCTGTCCTACATCCCAGCTCCCCTGAAACACAACCCATCCTGCAGGTCACACATACGGCCAGAGATGGCTGTTCTGCCACAGTGCCAGGGCCAGGCGAGCACCCATTTAGCTAAGGAGAGCCCCCAGTAAGTCCCTTGCTTCTGAGAAACCAGACCATCTGCATCAGAGCACCCCTAGGACACCACTCCCTTCCTCAAACATATGCATCAGTGATTATTTTTCTGGCCACGTGGTCACTGTGGAAATAAAAGAGGAAATTGCTAGCTTGGTTAATGGGCACACACACACAGGCTATTGCCTCTGATAATATGCAGTACAAATAAAGTCCCCTTTGTGCCATCTAAAGCAACTATTGAAGCGGAGTCCTCTGGTGCCCTTTAGCCCAGTTCATAAAATTATTTTTAAAAATTAAAATAATTGTTGTAGTTCATTTCTGTTTACTCTAAAAGGCCTTCTTCTCTTTTGTTTCTAAATCTGTTAGAAAGAATTTTACAGTAGATCAATGGGGACCTTTGTCTCTGAACCCTTTGTTGTGAGAGGCTGTGGGGAGAGCGTTGCACTTCCCTTGGAGAGAGAGTGTGGGTCTGGGATCCAGGAAAGCCCCTGCCCCACCTGAGCCCCCACAAGGGGGCTGTGATGATGCTGCTGGCACTGTTTAAGGACCTCATCATTCAGCCACAAGGTTATCAGCAGGATGCTCCATGGGAGGGCTGCCTCTGACCCTTCCCTGCCCTCAGCTTCCTTATCTGTAAACTGAGTGAGAAAATCCCTCCCACCTGGCTTGAAGACTGATAAATGGCCCAGTGGTTATTATTAATCCACCATTCACGTATTCCAGGAGGTGAACGTTGCATCCCCATTTTACAGAGGTAGGAGCAAAGGCTGGGAGAGGTAACACCACACAGCTAGTTGGTGTTAAGCAGGGACTTCAGGAGCCCAGTCCCCGCAGTGCCACCTCAATGCCCCTCTCCTGAACTCAGAGGGGCTGAGAAGTGGTTGTCTTCTCCCCAACTGGGTAGAAACATGCACACACTTTGGGGCCAGCTCTTCATTTACCCACAGAGTCCCAGGCAGGTTTTCTCCCTCTCTGAGCCTCAGTTTCTCATCTGTAAATGGGTGTAAGTACAAGAGTACCCTTGTAACCTTGTGAGGATGTGGCAAGGACTAGATGATATCATGAAGGTCATGTATGCACCTGGCATGTGGTGGGTTTTCCCAGAACCTGAGCTGTAGGAATCGCCTTTGCAGCAAATGTCCAGGGGGCACTGCACTCCTCAGACTCCTCCAGAGGTGGTGAGACCCGAGGGCAGAGTTCTGGATAAGCTCAGTGGACAGGATGTCCCTGTCCACAGTGCTGATAGGTGAAAGCAGATGTCTCAGCCACCAGGCAGGAGCCACCACTCTCTCCCACCCTGCTAATACACCCCGCAAGCTGTGGAGGGGGCCACCCAAGCAGCCCTGATTAAAGGGTAGGGAGCTTCAGACTCAGCCCTTTCCATAGCACTAGGCAACATCAGGGCCCAGTATGCAGGACCAGGAGTGGGGGGCACCCATTGAAGCCTACTGACGTGACCTTTCCTATTCAATGTGGTCTCAGCTGCTCACCCTCAGAATGAGGAGCACACATGCAAATGGAGGAGAGGTTGGCAGCTCCCCCTGGGAATCAGAGTCCTCCCACCAAGCCCCCTGGACATACTTAGGGCACCTCAGAGCCCACTGGTGGGAAGCCCCTGCCCACCCTTTACATAAGTCACTCTCAGTGGGGCTGGGCATGGAGTCGTCCATGCCGTGGCTTCACACCCCTCCAGAAGGAAGAAGACAGAGCAGTACCATTTCTCCTGGAGCCAGGAACTAAGGAACACATTAACCAAACTCTTCCCCATGTCCCATTCTAGAATCAGTCAGTCTCTCTCTCTCTCTGTCTCTCCCCCCTCGCCCCACCCCTTTGCCTTCTCTCAGCCCACAAAAGGCACCAATCAAATTACTCATTAGGGGCCTGAGAACTCTCCCCCTTCTGCTCCCTGCCAGCCAATCTTGGTCTCCTTTATCCTCCAAAGCTGTTGTTTAATCTGTAAGATGCCTAGGGCCAAAATAATTCCAGCAGAAACACTCTCTCCAAGCCCCCAGAGAATCAAGACAGACCCTGCAGCCAACACACTGGCCAGCTTTGTTCTTGCCTCTGGGGCATCCCCAGTATCCCTGTGCGAAGGGACGGAGTCAGCATAGCCCTTCCTCCATCTGTGACATGAATGTCTGTGGCCCTGTTGCGTCTTCGTGATGACCAATGTGTGTTGTCTGTTCTCTGTTGTCTGTTAAAATTCTTTGTCGTGTAGGTAAAATGCAGGATGGCACTGTGGACGCCAGCCAGAGCAAAGGTAACCCTTTTGCATTAACCGGGCCCTGTGGTCCCTGTGGCCCCTTCCCACTGGTTCTGAGAGCTATGCCAGAGGGCAGATACGGCTGCAGCTCTGGCTACCTGATGTCTTTGGGGGTGTAGCTGTGATTCATGTGGTACCAGGCCAAATGGAAGCATCACCCAGTGAGGATGGGACACCTGCAAGCCAGCTTCTCTCCAGCCTTTGAGCTATGCTGCCTATTCATTTAAAAACTTAAAGCTGGTTCTTTGAGATCCTCAGGGGATAAGGGGTAGGGCTCCAGGCCCGCCAGTCCCTCTCTGAATGAGGAGGGGGCCTAGCATCCATGGATGGGGACACTGTCTTTTACCTTTCAAGCCCCTTTTTTTTGTCCCTGCTCTCTGGTGATTAATATCCCAATAACGTGGCCCAAGGACCAATGGGTAAAGCCCAAGCCTGTGTGTCTTGTTTGAATGTGGGAATAGCCAACAAGCCTTTTGAAAAAGGCCTAGAGGGGACTCCAGCCCACTTCTGTGGGGAATCCAGGATGGAGCCATGTCACTCCCTGCCTTGTCCTGGATTCCAGGTCCTAGGCAGCCAGTGGCCTTGGGACCAGTGTCTCTGGCTGGAAGAGGCAGACCCCCACCATAGGGCTTCTGTGCCAGCCATGTAGGGGCCCAGGTGGGGAAGTGGGCACCTCACCACACTCTCCCAGGCAGGCAGGGTGGGGGCCAACATCCCCACCCTGCAGGCTGACCTTTGTGTGCATGTCTGTGTGTCTGTGTGTGTCTGTGTGTACACATGCTCGCTCTGCCACCTGTAGCCAAACAGCAGGATGGGGCGGCCGCCATGGAGATGCAGCCCCTCAAGAGTGCTGAGGGCGGTGATGCTGACGACAAGAAGAAAGCCAACATGCACAAGAAGGAGAAGTCGGTGCTCCAGGGCAAGCTCACCAAGCTGGCTGTGCAGATCGGCAAGGCAGGTGAGTGTGCAGGATGTGAGGGGGCACACACAGTAGGACCCCAGACAGAGCTGGGCCCCAACTGCTTTATCTGCAAAGTGGTGGCTTACAGGAGATGGTCCCTGAGAGCCACCCTTCTTGACCACAATCCAAGTCCTTCTACAGTAGGTGCTCAGTTAGCACTTACAGACGAGAGTAAAACTGAAAGCCTGAGCTTCCAGGAGTACATTGCCTGCATTCTCATCCAGCTGAGTCTGTGGAAATTTAGACAGATAACTCCCCCCAGCTGAGCCCCTGCCTGCTTGTCTGTGGAATTGGGATGCATGTTAGTCCCTACTTGACTGGTTGTTATGAGGACTGAAGGAGATTATGCACAGATTGTGTAGCACTTGATGGATGTGGTGACTAGAGAGGGGCCAGATCCTGCAGGGTGTGGAACGTGCAGTGCAGGCTGCACCCTAAGGACAATGCGAGCCATGGAAGAGGCTTGAGCGGGGGAGGGCAGGGACGCATTGGAGCTCCTCTACAATGACCACCCCAGCTGTAGTGCAGAGGAAGGATCGAAGAGGTTGAGAGTAGAGCTAGGATCCCCAGCACAGCAAGCTGGGCTTCCCAACTGAGTTGGCAGCTACCGTGAAGGCTGGTAACAGCCCCTCTGGTCCAGGAAGCTGAGCCCAGCTGTAAGGTGAGCCCTGCGTGTCCGACATGGCCTTGGTCTCCCCTCCTGGGTAATGACATGGCAAACGCCAAGGCCTCCCCACCTGGCTGCTTGCTCCTCCATGGCTGTCTCCCGGCTCTAATTATAGGCTCCACAGTGTGGAGAAGGGAGGCAAATTACAGGCTTGGCTGCCTATATTTAAACTCGGGGTCCTGGTGAGAGCTCCCGGCTGCTGGGAGCTTGGCTTCCCGCCCCTGCGACTGTCAGACAGCAATTGAGCAGGCTCTGAGGCTCCACAGCTGGAAGTGGGGGTGGGGAACAATGGACACAGGGATTTCCTCCATCCCTGCCATGAAGAAGACTCCAGGAAACGTGGCCCTGAGGTGCAGGGAGCAAAACGAGGAGAACAACCCCATGGCTTTCAAAGTCCTCGCTCATCTCTCTTCACTCCCTTGGCCCTGCCAAAAATGGAGTTCAGAATCAAGTAATTCTGGGTTCACATCCCACTTCTGTTTCTTTCTTGGGCTAAATCCCCCAAAAGCAGAGCTGAAAATGGGATGGCTTGGGAGTTGGGGAGGGAGTCCTCACAGATGAGACCTGTAAAAGGTGAGGGACACAACAGGGCCAGGGAAGAAACCAGATGCAGCTGAGGTTTCAGGAGAAATCCCAGACTCTGCCTGCTCCATTGGGAGCTCTGCAGCAGAAGACCTCTGCAGGGTCTGGCCCACCTCACAGGAAGGGGGTGGGGCTTTTGGACACCCACATCAGCCATTAGATATTGGCCATCCAGTCAGGGTGGGTGCACTCCCAGGTAATTCCTGACTCAGAGACTCCAGTTGCCCAAGAGCAACCCCCCCTCTGATGAAGGCTGCAGGTGTGTGCAGTCTCGCAGGCACCTGCAGAGCACCTATGCCACATGGAGATGGGCACAGGACCTGGCAAGAGGGGTTGCAGGGGATCCCAGCAGGTAGCCACCTGCATTTGCTAACTCTACAGTACCTCCCTGGCCTGTGGCCTTGGCAAGTCACATCTCCTCAGTTTTCTCATGCCAAAAAGTACTCTCACCTGTTTGCTCTGCTAGGCACTGTCTTCCTCCAGGTCACCACCTGGCTGCTCCTTCTCATCATTCATCTGTCTAGTCATATATCACCTCCTCCAGGAAGTCTTCCCTGGCCACCCTTGCCTTTCCTTACCTGCCCATGTCACTTTTTTTCTTTTAGCTATATTGAGATATAATTTATATACCAAAAATAACACACATTTAATGCATACCTCTTCATGAGTTTGCATACATACCATCACCACACCCAAGAAACTAAACAGAGCCACCATCTCCAAATATTTCCTTGTGTTCTTTCGTAGTTTGTTTTTTGGGGGGTGGCTTTTGTTTTGGAGGGGTAAAAACATTTAACAGGCCAATCCTCTTAACCAGTTTTGAAGTGTATAATACATAGTTAACTGTAGGCACTGTGTTGTACAGCAGAGCTCTAGAGCTTACTCATCTTGCCAAACTGAGACTTCATGCCCACCAAAAAACAGCTCCCCCTCCTCCTCTCCCTGCAGCCCCTGCAACTACCCTTCCATTCTCCATTTCTATGAGTTTGCTTGTTTTAGATTTCTCATGCAAGTCCTTCTCTGCCTGCCTTATTTCACATAGCAGAATGTCCTCTAGGTCCATCCACATTGTCCCAAACAGCAGGATTTCCTTCTTTTGATGACTGAATAATATTCTCTTGTATGTATATACCATATTTCCTTTATCCATTCATCTGCCAGTGGACACTTAGATTGTTTTCTTATCTTCAGCCCACATTGCAATCTAGCACGTCGTCTGGAGTCTTCTTCACAGCATTACCTGTATCTGAATTATCTTGTTTGTGTTTGCTTCTTGTCTGCCTCTACCTCTAGAATCGCAGCTTCCCAAGGGTAGGGATTCTGTCCTCTGTACTGCTGTGTCCCTCATGCTGAATGAATGAGTAAATAGGTGGCACCAACTGCACATCATCACTGTGTGAGAGCACTGTTCAGGCAGTTATTTATTCACATGTTCACTCAGCACACACTTCCTGAGCAGCTACCGTGGGTCTGACACTGTGCAAGGCACTTGATATGCAGTAGTTGCATTTGATCCTTACAAAACCAGGTAAGATAAAAAACATATGCATTGAACAAAGGAGCATCTGAGGCTTTGTGAGGACCAAGGACTTGCCCCAGGCCACAAAGCAAGTGAGTGGCAGAGCTGGTATGTGAGCTAGGTTTGGCCTGACCCCAGAGCCCTTTTGGCCAAGGGTTTGCTCCACATCTCAATTCCCAGGGCCCCCGAGCCCCAGGAAGGGCCCTGAGCAGGTCTCTCCCACCCCGTGTTGCAGGCCTGGTGATGTCGGCCATCACGGTGATCATCCTGGTGCTCTACTTCACCGTGGACACCTTTGTGGTCAACAAGAAGCCGTGGCTACCCGAGTGCACACCCGTCTACGTGCAGTACTTTGTCAAGTTCTTCATCATCGGCGTGACAGTGCTGGTGGTCGCCGTGCCTGAGGGGCTCCCTCTGGCCGTCACCATCTCACTGGCCTACTCTGTGAAGGTGAGACGTGGAGAGCAGGACCGGCCAGCTGATGCAGCTGAGATTGGTTGCCCACAGCTGGGGGTCTGTGGGGTGGCCAGGGCCCAGAACTGGGGTCAGGAGAAAAGCTAAAAAGATGGTAGTGGACACATTGGAAGCTCAGAGAGAGACATATCCAGGAACCCAGAACACAAGTCTTCAGGGGCCTGTGGCAAACTGGAGACCCACACCCTGGCTAACGGGACAACTGTTATTCAGCCCAGCCAAGCGTCACCTCATGGGCGTATAGGCCCAGTGTTGCCAGATCTTTCCTCTTTTTCCAAAAGAAGCAAGAAATCTGGACTTAATATAAATTCTCCTTATTTTTAAACATCGACAATCAACTCACCTTTAAACAAAAAAATAAAATCCAGACGTCACCATGCAGGCCCAAATCCATCACGCCCCACCTAGCGGTGGCAGAAGTCTGGCCATCACAGAGGCAGGCCCACCGGAGCCATAGTACTTCTACCACTACTGATCTTACAGGTTGCTTCCTAAAATTTGAAAGAAATAACCCTAAAACAAAAAGGACATCTAACTTTATGAAAGCCCTCACCCTCTCAGGAGTTGGGCTGAAAATATGAAGTTTTGAAAACAATTCAATAAAGGGAAAGCAGGCCCTTGCCCACCAACTGCCATGAGCCTCCTCAAGTGCCACCCTGATGGCAGAGCCCCCCTACCTCTGCTCCCAGGCCCGTGGCCAGCTTTGAAGCCCGAACACTGAACTGAGGGGACTGGTATCCCCATGGCCACTGTGTGTCCAGCCTTCCTTGGGGCACTTCAAGGAAGTGAAGAGCCCAGCACCCTGGGCTCACTCTCTTCCCTTGGTCCCTATGGTTTTCCCACTTCAGAGGGAGGGCTGCACTGCTGCTTGCCAGCGCCCTGAGGCCAGGATGTACCTGTGAGGGCGGAGGCCTGAGCGTGTTTATAAATAAGGCATTTGCTCTGTGACATTGGCAGAGCCGCCGGAGGGCACAGTGAGCGTCAGTTTCCAAGCTGGAATTTGGGCTGGGCTCGCCGATGTAATTTCATACAGAAAAGAGATCTCTAGGCAGGTGCCAGAAAGTGGCAGCCCTGTGTAAAGGATACAGCCCTTATCATCTCCTCGTTTTAGGGTTCTCAAAGAAACTCCATCCCACAAACCAAAGCCCAAACAGGTCACAACACAAAGCCTGAGGGCCAGCGTCCTGGAGCTGGAGACTGTCACACAGCCATGAGTCAGGACCCTCACAGCCACCAGCTGAGCTTGGGGCTGGGTAGGGTGGGGGACTTCTCCTTGGGAGTCATACGGAGTTGGTTTGCGGGGAATCATGTACAGACATTTTTAGGCCTCCACACCTTCTACACTTTGTATCTCTGGCACCTGGTGCCTTTATCCATCTTAGATAATGTTACTTATGCAGTCACTTGATAAACATGGTATAGCACCCCGACCCGGGGGAGGCACACGCTCCCCTCTCTGGGCTGGACTTACCCCCCGGAAGCCACCATCAGAAGAAAAGAGATGACCCCTGAGGTCAGTATTGTCTTATAGAGACATAACAGGAGCTGCACGTGTGATGTTAAATTTTCTAGCAGCCATGTTAAAAGAAAAAGTAGAAAGAAACAGACAAAATTAATTTTAATAACATAATTAACTCAATATGTCCAAATTATTATCAAGCCAACATGTAATTAATATAAAAGTTACTAGTGAAATATTTTACTTTTTTTATAATGTGTTTAAGATTTAATGGGTGTTTTACACTTATTTCACATCAGACCAGCTACTGTATCAGACAGCACAGACCTGGGCACTTTTAAGCCGAGTAGATGAACCCTAGTCAGCAAGGACAGATGGGCAGAAGCCCTCTGGGGTGAACCAGGCTGTGAGGTTACACAGCTAGATGCGAGTCCCAGCTCTAACCCTCACTAGGGGCTGGCACCTGATCCAGTCACTTCGCCCTGGCTTCTTCAGTCGCCAGAATGGATTACAAGAATCCTCGCAGGTTTCACAGGGTTCTTATAACATCAGGCATATATATATGTGTGTATGTGTGTGTATATATATATATATATATATATATATGTATGTGTATATATATATATATGTAAAAGTGCAGAAGAATTTTGCAAACTGTAAAATGTGTTGCAAAGTCCAATCGCTGTTGATCATTCGTTCAAAATATTTTTATTATTAGTATTACCACGGGTTACAATAAGAGAAACTGCAATAGTATATAATCCCACCAATACTCATTTCTTAGTAACATGACCTGGTATTAAATGTATTCTAATTCTGCTCCTTTTTTACCCTTGTTATAGTTACAAAGAGGTGAAGGAATAAAAGAAATCAAATTCGTAGGCCCAGAAAAGAATTACAGCTGACTCGGCAATTTTAGCAACTTTTCATGTCCCTCCCTGCCTGTGGGTCAGTGTGACGGGAGAGCCTGCTCGAAGCATGACGGCTCCTAGAGCATTAATTTATTTGCATTACTTGCTTTAGAACCTGGAAGAAGCTAGGAGCGTGAAGCTGGGAAGAGAGAAAGGGAGGCAAAGAAAATTAATATAATATGTATAGTAGGATTCCATTTTTGTTACAAATGTTAAAAAAAAAGATGTTGATGTGTAAATATTAGTTATGAGTGGTAGCATTATGGCTCATTTGTCTTTTTCTTTTTTCTGTGTCTATATTTAAAAGAAATTTGTGACTTTCATCATGCATGTTACAATATGTATTCATTGTAGAAAAATAGAATCTATAAATTTTTTCAAAGAAGACTATAAAAATCTCCTATAATCCTACCACCCAAAGGTAAAGACACTAATATTTTTATATTTTTCCAGATATTCTCTTATGTTTATAAACACATATGTCTCCAAAACATACTTACTTTTGGGGAAACCAAGTAACAGTGAAAACCAGGCATCAGTGAAAGATGGTATATTTGAGAAAATTCATAATAAATAAAAAATAGTTATTTATATTACAGCGTAAGAGAAAAATATTTGCAGTAAACAGAGAGGTCCCAACCTTAATTTATCCTTTCCCCTATTTTTGCATAAAGAATGCAGGTTACTTCTGTAATCCAAATTAATAAAATCAACTAATCAACTCTTTCAAATGGCTCAGCTAATACAACCGGAGGGCAAGTGTGGCACAGAAACCAGCCCAGGTGTCAGAGGCTGTGGCCTCCACGATCCTCTGCATGTGTGAAAGCAAAGGGACAGACTGCAGCAGCCCTTCCTTTTCCTACGTGCTCACCCAACACCCCCAGCACCCCAGCTCCCTCTCACTGTCACTCTCTCATCCACCCTGCTCCCCCCAGAAAATGATGAAGGACAACAACCTGGTACGCCACCTGGATGCCTGTGAGACCATGGGCAACGCCACAGCCATCTGCTCAGACAAGACGGGCACACTGACAACCAATCGCATGACGGTAGTGCAGGCCTACATCGGTGATGTCCACTACAAGGAGATCCCCGACCCCAGCTCCATCAATGGCAAGACCATGGAGCTGCTGGTCAATGCCATTGCCATCAACAGCGCCTACACCACCAAGATTCTGGTAAGTGCAACAGTTTCCACTACCGCGATGCAGAAGTCCTGGGAAGGTTGAGCAACACAATTCGTGTTAAATCCTGCTGAATTTTTGGGGGTGGTCAGAGAGTAAGTGACTGAATTCTCTTTGACTTCGCTATTATGTTTGTATGACCAAAAATGCAGGGTGGGGCAAAAGCAGGTTTACACACTTATGAGTAAGTAAAACACAGAGCTTATCCCTGTATTATTATTTATTAATTATAATATTGTTTCCCGTACAAACTCTAAACCTACTTTTGCCCCACCCTGTGTGTGTATATGTAATTGTCTTTTATTTATGATAGAATGTTTTTTTAATTTTTATCAAATTTATTGGGATAACATTGGTTAATAAAATTATATAGGTTTCAGGTGTATTCTACAATATCTCGTCTGTATCATGTATTGTGTGTTCACCACCCAAGTCACATCTCCTTCTGTCACCATTAATCCCCCTTAATTGTCCTTTTAAAATCCTGTTATTGTTCACTTCCTAAAAAAGTTTTTAAAAAGTTTTAATTAGTTAGCTTTTGCTATATAACAAAGTACCCCAAGATTCAGTGGCTCAGAACAAAACTATGTTTAGCTCTTATTCCCATGAGCCAGCAGTCCAGGCCGGGCTTAGCTGTGCGGTTCTTCCGGTCCCAGTGGGGCGCTGCTGATCTTGGCAGGGCTGCAGGCCAGTGAGAGTGACCTCTGCGGGGACGGCTCATCTCTGGTCTGGGAGATTCCACCTCCTCCAGGCTTCTCTGGTGCTAAGTAACACAAATTCAACTGAGTAAAATCTAAGTATCTTACTGGCTTTATTGAATGATTGTCATGAATCAGGCAGTATCCCATCTATCAAGTAAAAGGGAGATCAGAGGTGCTGTACAAAAGGAAGGCTTGTATAGGCAGAATGGGGGGAAATGGATTGTTTCAGGCTGAGGTAACCTACCTGTGGGGGATGGGAGCAGGCTATCAGGTGGATTCCCTCACTAATGCTCCCCAGAAAATTCCAGACTGACTTGTTAAAATTAAATTCCCGGGAGAGGCTGAAAGTGCAGTTACGTTAGGTATTAAATCTCAGTTTAGTGATGTGGGCTTTACAAATGACTCCATTTGCGCCTGTTACCACTTTTTCTAACAGTTGCCCCTGTGACCAGACTCTCAGCTAAATGAAAGATATGATTAAACTTGAAGGCATTAACCACTCTCAGCTACCGCTCTGTATTTCTCACAGCTTTTACTGATCCTCTGTGTGAAGCACAGGTCATGACTTCATTTTTCTGAATATCTGGGATATTCACAGGCCTCCACTTCAGGTTCACAATTTTAAAGTCAGTCACTCTCTTCCTTCCTTTTCCGGCATTCCAGTCTTAGTGGCTGCGAGCATGCGCTTTAAGCTTTTGAGAAACTACAGCATTCCAGTAGAGTGCTATGGCCACTATAAACAGGATGATTCCCAACATCCAGAGTGTACTTTGGAGCCATCTAAGGTGTCCGACCCATGGGCCACGGGCCACATACAGCCCAGGATGGCTATGAAGGTGGCCCAACACAAAATTGTAAATTTACTTAAAACCTTTTTTTTTGCTCATCAGTTTTTGTTAGTATTTGTGTATTTAATGTGTGGCCCAGAGTCACCAAAATGTTGGACACCCCTCCAATCAAAATCAAAGGAGTCAATCAAAGCCCCTACTGAAAGAGTCGCCTTTTTAACCAAAGTGGCTTGCTCCGTCATCTTCTGTAACTGAGTTTCAGCTTCCTCAGAATTGTTAATCCAGGTGCAACAGGTGGTGTTGGCCACAGCATAGACTCTTTCCTGCTCAGCAAAAAGACAAGGATACTTTTATCAAGAAGGACTTTGTCCAGAGAGTCTGAGAATTTTTCTTGGGCAGCTATCATCTTAGCAGTGGATTCTACAATATTTTCAAGAGTTAAGGAGAGGTTTCCAACCATAACCCCATTTACAGTTACTCCTAAACAGAGAAGTAGGGCCCTGCCAAAGGAAGCGAATCCTGAGTCATGAACACCGCCTGGTAGGTCCTTTCTAGCTCAACAATGTAGATTCAGCAGAGTTGACCAATGAGGTGCCTCAGTTTGTTTGTAAACGGTTAGGGGCTCAGTTAGCTAACCTAAGAGACATTACCCAGTTGTACACCAGTCACCTAGGCATTCGTAGGCCCAAGGAAAATGCTAACTGCCACAGACATAAATCCTGTCAGAGTACAACCCACTTCCACCAGAGTAACACTGTTAATGAGTTCATTCAAGTTGGCAGTTGGAGGATTCACTCACATGGGTTGTTACACTTGCCCATTCACGCCAGGGGTCAGTTAGGTTTTCAGTACATTCTAGAAGTACAATAAATCTAGCCTAAAATAAAAAGTAGTTTCTAATTCCAGAGGTTATCCTCTTAGCACTATCCTGGGAGATATGGATTTTGGTGTTATCTTTCTAGGCCAATGCCGGAGTACAGGAAAGAAAGAGAAGAGAGGGTTTCATGATTACTTAAAGTACGAAGTCTTAACCCAGCATTTCTGGAGGAAACAGTCGACATCAATGTCAACTAATTCTCCTTCTAGTCAATCTGATGTGGAAGTACCCAAATGTCAGACAGAACCTTCTTTAGCTGTGAGATGTGTCCACAAGCCTCGAGTACCTGAAGTCTGCCTGCTACCTGAGCAGTGGGGAGGACCTGGTGTAGTCCTTTCAAGAAGGGTTAAGGTGATTCTTGGTGATTCTAAGTCAGAGGGTGGGAGAAAATTGGAAACATTAGTTTGGATACTCATAGCCAAAGTTTTTAGGAAACTAGCAGAATTTAAGATCCAGTCCAGGTTACAGGTATGTAACAAAACCTCAAAGACAATTAACAAGATTAAAATCTAATATAGACAAAGATGCAAACATAATTTTTTTAACTACAATTATACCCATTTCTTTTTTCCAAAGATAACCACAGTAAAACTAATTTGTTCACATTATAGTTGGCCTGATTATTTATATAAATGCAACAAAAATAGTGATTTCTTTGCTTGGAAGCTTGTAAACAAGGTACCAGGCCAATTTTTCCAAGGGGATTTATTGGCCTTAAAATCATCTGGTCATATCTGAGTCTGTTACAGAACAAAGAGCCAAGGGGGTTGAGGACAATATACTATTACCAAAAGGAACCCCCCAGGTTCGTTATGTCTGCCGCCTTATAAGAAAGACATCTCTCAATGCCAGAGATTTGTAAAAAGGAAAGGAAATGTTTATTTAATGCTATACAGACTTAAAGTAGTGACCTAATGTCTTCATTAAAATATCAAAGTCCTTTGGGATACCCTCAAATGCCCATAGTGCTTCCTTCTCCCCCTGCCCTAATTTGGGGTACTATAACTCCGGAAAAGAAGCAAACGTCCGTGGTGCAGGCTGCTGGCACCGTCAGCTGTGTCACCGTCCAGGCAGGATCTCCAATTAATCCAAAGCCATGTGGCACCTTCTCATGGCCTACTGGCAAGAGTTCTTTTACCCTCCTTCCAGACAAAGTCTCTCCTGCTTCCCAGGCCATGTGGCCTAAGGGAGCACCCCAAAGCCGCAGGGTCCTCTTATACCAGAGCTGTAGAGGTCTCTGCACTCTGGCAAAACCACGTGGATCTTTCTGCAAAGCTGCAGGGAGGCGGGGGTCGCCACTCTGCCAAAGCTGAGTGGCAATTCTCTGCTAAGGCCGCATGGTGATTCTCTCTCACAGGCCGCGGGAGTCCCCACTCTACTAAAGACCGAGGGGTTCTCTCCTCTATGGCTGCCAAGTCTCCATTTTAAATCCCTGCGCCAGTCTTCCTCTGCAGCCCCATTTCTGACTCCTCCCACAATTGCTACACTTGCCAGCACTCCCATATCCTTCCGGCTTTACTGGGCTGCCATAGTGAGTCGGGGCAGGCATGGCCCCATGGCATGGAGCTAGTCATCTCCAAGCTCTCACGCAGGCACTGTAGGTAGGGGGAGTTTCCTCCTAGTTCTGTCTTGGTGGGGAAGTTACTTCCATCCCCCTGGCTCAGAGTGTGACCACAGCTATTTAACATATCTATGCAACCAGTTAAAGATTATAGATATGTAAAATGACCATGCCAGAGGTTAGCTGCAAAGCTGTTGCTATGCAAAACAGCTCTCAATGGCCCTGCTCCATTTGTCCCTTCCCCCAACCCACACCTGTGTGGAGAAGGGGTGAGGACATCCTAATATTTCCTGGACACCTTGAGTTCTGGACCCCATTCCAAATCCCTATTTGGACCCCCCTCTTGGCTGCATCCTGTTACAAGTCTACACACATCTTAGATTCTCAAATATGACCAATATGACCTTCTAGTCAAAGCTTTGGTAATATAGCCAATATTTCCAGTTGTGTCCTGTTCCAAAAACAGATTCTCATTGAACTTATGCGAATAACTAACTATATTGTCATGAAAAGAATACCCAAGAGTAACACAATTCTGGGGGATAAGGAGGAGGGGAAAGAGTAAATGTTTGATCTTTGTTCACATGAGTATGTCCTACCAAATTGTTGATAGCTTAAGAGAAAAAGTTTCCTTAAATCTGGTAAAGCAAAACATTAACGAACCAGCAATGCTTCAAACAAGAAGTCATAAAAATTATAATCCTCCTCCTCAGTTCATTCAGTCCCATGTTACTAACTTTTGCTCTGCTTGAATCCAGTTTTTTCACTAGTTCTGGAAATTCTTACCCAGTTCATTTTAAGATCTTAAAGTTATGAGAAAACTGTATTTGTCGGAGTTCTTTCCATGACTCTGCTTGAAGAGGCACTTTGGCAGGAACACTTTTATAAAAGCATCAGAGTAAAATAACTCTGTAAATGACAAAAGGTTTAAAATGCCCTTTGTTAAAGGTCTAAGAAGAATTTACTATAATGGAATCAACAAGGACATTTGGTTATTTCTGTGATATACAATTTGAGATGATAAGAATTATAACTGATGAGATTATACCAGGACATACCAGATTTCCAAGAATTTCATACAGTTTCTAGAATGCTTATAACATACACCCATTCAGATACAACATAAAGAAGTGTTGGTATCACTTCTTGTTTGACAGAGCTTCCCATATGACTCAACATATCAAATAAGCCCAATTAGTTTTGTCCCTTTTTATAGGGAGAGAGAACAGATCTTTGAGATGTTCCAGGGACCCTCTGGAACATCCCAAAGTTAATTCAAGGTAAAAAAAAAAAAAAATCCATTTAGGATTTGATTTGGGGGAAGTTTGTCAAAAAATACCAAAAAGGTTTTAAAATGTTTGGTTAAATAGTTTCATAGGTCACTGTGAAACAATACTTAATCTATTTAACCTAAGTGACAATGAGAGATTTTACAGGCAAATTTATAAGGTTACATAGTTGTGAGCAAAACTTAGCTCTTTTAATACGGAGAAGACGAGGTTAGTTAGGAGATTTACTTAAGTAATCGAAGGCCTGATGAAGACAAAATGGAACACAGTTGATTATTTTTCGATTAGAGTTGACATTCAGTATCATATTAGTTCAGGTGTACAGTATAGTGGTTAGATATTTAGGTAACTTACAAGGTGATCCCCCGCCCCCCCGCCGTAAGTCTACTACCCACCTGACCATAGGTGATTATTTTGACAAGATACAAGATATTTGACTTTTTCCCCCCTAGGCAGATTACTTAAAAGGTGAAAAAAAACCTTTCTTAATCTCTTATCAGGAGCAGACCAAATAGTCAAAGAAAACTTTAGCCCATGAATGAAAATTAAGTTTTACTTTTACTTAAGTACCCTATTGATATTAACACTTATTTTAAACCCTCATAACAAGTTTAATTTTTACCCAAATTGTAGACACAAAGTAAAATTCTCTTTCTCTTTTTCTGTCTTTACAACTTTCTTTTTATTTGTTTTTATTTTCTCCCTTCCCATTTTGAAATAGCCAGTTTTACTTTGGAACAAATTGCTTTCTTTTCCCTTAACAAAATACGTTTTCATTCCTTCTACCGTCTTGTACTGAAAACACAGGTTTTACTTTCCTTGCATACAGAGACATTTTTCTTACTATTTCTAGTAGTTTTATTTACATATATTAGAATTAATATCCCTTAAAAACACTAATTTCTAATGAAAATAAAGAAGTAAACAATTTACATTAACATTCCGTGGCTTGGCAAATTTATCAATACTTTTTTATAATTTCTAGAAACATATGTTTTCTCTTAGTACATTTTTCAATGTGGTACAAGACATGTTTACTAAAAGACCCAAATTTCTTTGGTTCTTCTGTAAAAGAAATCAAAAAATGGGTAAACCTGTGTTCAGCAATTAATGTTTCAGTATTTTATCTTATTTAGAAATGAACTGGATAGTCATTAACTTAACCTGTTATTTAACTTAGCAAAACCCTAAGGTTATAGTTACCAAAAAGATTTTGGGTAACTGTTTTTAAAGTTCACCTTAAAATTTTTTATCCTTTTTACATCTGTGTAGTTTACTTGTTCTCAAAAATTATGTTTAGAATACCCACAAAACTTTGAGATTTTAGACAAAGTCAGCCATCACCCCAAGCTAATTTTTCTTGCTGACATATTTTGTAAAAAATAACATGAACTCATTTGACTCATAAACCCAGGTAAAATGGGTTGTATGTCTTTGTTATATTCAAAGCTAATAACTCTAAAGACATGTCTATTTTATGTAAATCAAAAAACTTAAACTAGCTTTAATACCAAATATTTTCCCAGATCACATGAACCTGAAAAGCATTTGAGTTAGTTTCTATTACATTCTTGAGAATTTTTATGAGTCCTAAATTTATATAAATGCTTGTTTGTTAAGCCAATTAAACAGAGCTCTTTTACAAATTAATGTAATAACATCCAGAGGGAAACAAGGCCGCACACCCACGACACAGATGGATGTACTGACACACACACAGAGACAAACGGGGACCTTGCGGTCTCATTTTAACGTTTTAGCCATGAAACAGATACTATAATATAAAGCTCACTAATTATAAAAGAACAGTTGGAATAAGTTAAGGTTATCTGCTCAGATGGCTAAAATTGTTCCTACTAATATTTGTGGAGAAGGCATATGATTTTTCCATTCGCCTAAATTTCAAATGACCTTTCCCCCTTTCTCATTTTCCTTCTGATAAGAATAAGCTCTGAAGTCGGTCGAACATTTTATCTCAAAGGCACAGGGAAGGAATGCAAATTCCTCCAAGGACTTTGGTTTCCCAAGGCTAATTTTACAAGCCTTTTGAGATGAATGGGGGAGGGAGTGGGGAGGGATGGGGCGGGGAGATTGCCCCAAAAAATGGTGGGTTGTGAACTGCCACTAGAGCTAGTTTTGCAAAGACGTGTACAACCAGGACAGTTGCTCTCAATTCCTCAAGGAATTGGTTTGCAACTCAAATGACATCATAGGTTGATTTTCCCACAAATCCTTTTACAAGGGCTTTAAAAGGTATTCTTAATAATTTTTTTTAAATGTATTGACTTGAGAGAGAGAAAGAGACATTAATTTGTTGTTCCACTTCTTTATGCATTCGTTGGTTGTTTCTTGTACGTGCCCTGACCGGGGATCAAACCCACAACCCTGGTGTATCAGGATGATATTCTAAACAACTGAGCTACTCCACCAGGGCTAAAAGGTTTCTTATCCCCTCTAGGTATGGAGTTTTTATTTTAGCTTAGGGAAGAAGACCTAACCATTTTTCTAACAGACTCTGCCATTTGGCCAGATTCTAACCACAGAGCTACTTTGTAGTTTTTAGTCAAGATGAAAAGTAAATATTTTTGGCATTATTGAACAACCCCTTGGACTCAAGAGGCATACCCAAAGAGAATGTGAAAGAAATTCTATTTTCCTCTCTCCACTGGGTACTACAAGAGATCTGGGAGAGCTGACCCCAGTAAGAATTTTCACCCTTAGCTGGCTTCTACCAGTTTTTCCAGGTTCCCACCTACAAGTTCTGAGTGGGTTTTAAAGTAGGGAGTACAGCTCCAATACTGTATTTATCAGTTTTTTGAAAGGGTTTTTTTTTTTTTCAATTAATTTTAATTTTAGTTTTCCCTTGGCTATTTTGGGGAATAATGTAGTGGTTTACCAGAGAATTCCACAGAGTGTCCTCAACTCTGGGAGGGGTCCCTACAGGAGGTGTCTGCAAGGCCATTAATTTGACAGAGTTTTGTTTATGTAGTCTTTTCAGAGTGGATAGGCAATTCAGACAAGATTACCAGAAAAAATATTCAAATAAAAGAGGATAGAGGGGAGCAGTAAGAGTTGCATCCATTTTATAGTATTTTGTTTTAGGTACTTCCTGTCTCTTTAATTTTTTCATTAGCTTTTTGCAGTGAAATTCAATGAAGCTATTTTCAAAGAAGCTATTTTGGAATTCTGTAGCCTTTTGGAAGTTTCTGCATGCCAGTAAAAGTAGATATCCCATTGTTTGGGAACTTTTATTTTCAAGTGTGCTTTTAAGGGGAGGACCTTATGTCATCGAGACATTCCTTCTGATGGCCACCATAATACCTCTGAGGGCTCACAGCTCGGTTGGACCCTCGCCACAAATGGAGTGCAACCCACATTTCTGTCCAGCTGTACTTTGGAATCTCCAGCCTGAGAGGTACCAAGCCAACCTCTGAGAACACGAAACAAGCTAGTAAGATTTTGCCATTTTTGTAGGTATTTATAGCTTCCAGGACCATAGTTCTTAGTTATGAAATAAGCAGGTGTGCTGGAAGGCAGTGCACTTAAATCTTTAGACTTTAAGGATCCCATATCTTTTCAGCAGAGCCCTTGGGTCTCTCAAAGGCAAAATACTACCTAAAAGGGACATGCTGCCAGGTTACCAATCAGATCAGTAGCTCAACACAAAGAAAGCAGAGCTCAGAACCGAGAACTTACACTCAGAAATGGCGAGAAAGACAATGAAAAAGGGTTTGCCGCGTACCATGCCTGCGTGTCTCCTTGTCCAAGGATGCTATCAGAAGTTCACTTTGGATCCCATTGCTGCTTCCAAATTTGTTAAATAACAAAAATTCAACTGAGTAAAATTTGAAGATCTTATTGGCTTTATTGAGTGATTCATGAGTCAGCATCCCATCTAGGAGCTCTGGGGAGCTGTACAAAAGGAAGGCTTTCACAGGCAAAGGAGGGGAAAGAGTGGATTGTTCCAGGCTTAGGTAACCTACCTGTGGGGGAGAGGAGTGGGCTGTCAGGTGGATTGCCTACTAGTGCTCACCGAAAAATTCCAGACTGACTGGTTAAGATTAAATTCCTGGGAGAGGCTGAAACTGAAGTTAGGTTGGTATTAAGTCCCAGTTTGGTGATGTGGGCTTAATACAAATGATTCCATTTGGGGCCTGTCTTTTAACACTGGACTTGTTCACATTGTTTTGCTGCATTCGATTAGCTAATGCAAGTCAAGAGACCTACCTGCCTTGATTCAGAATGGAGAAATGGATTCCATCTCTTAATGGGAGGAAATGCAAATTCACGTTGGAAAAGGCGTAGATTCAGAGAGGAGACTAATCATGGCCGTTTTCACAATCTGCCACCAATGACACTACTGTTGTTAGTAATAATAGTGGTATTACTAGCTTTGATTCAAAAAATTCTCACATCCCTGTCTCAGCTGAGCTGTCTAGACTCATCATGCTGTAATCCCTACTTGGTTTAGAAACACAGGTTGCCTTTTTGTAATTAAACGGCATTTGAGCATTTGGATGAAGAGAAACAGAATTGTCCATCCAGAGGTCAGCCGGCACCCAGATGCAGGGCATTTCTGCAGTGTGAGCATATGGGTGAACAGCTGGGCATGTTTGCTAGCCTCCAAATGTGCCTTAGCTCTGCCCTCTCCCTTCTGCCCTGAGCCGGCTCAAACCTTCATGATGGGTTGGGTTGTAGGAGCTGCCAGCAGCTTTATTGATACAGGGAGGAGAATGTGAGTCAGCAGTGGGCTGGTGCGGGGAGGAAGAGGAGGTGGCTCCTGCCTCCACACACTGGGGCTGCAAGAACTGCACCCTCTGTTATGCATCCCCCCAGAGCTGCAGGCTGAGGGAGGCAGAACTGGCAAAAGGAGAAAGTAGGTCGAGAGAGAGATCGCATGCAAACAGTGACAGAGAACCCTGGGGGTGATGCCAGAAATGATGACGTTTTTTGTCTTTCCCCTGCACCCCCCCAGCCCCAATTTGGGGTGCAAGGGAGGTGAGCGGTGCTTTATTCTGTTCCCCAAGCCTTTCTAAAATAACTGAGATGCTGTTAATGATCTCATCCTTCAGATGTGGCAGAGAGGGGAGCAGGTTGAGTCTCAGGGCAGGCTTCAGGTGAAGGGGTGGGCTGCATGGGCAGAGCCCTGTGAGGTGGGCTTGGATTGAGGTAGACGTTAGGCAGTTATGGTGAAGAGGAGTTTGGGATCTGCCAGGAGGGCTGCAGCAACATCATCACAGTGATAACTCTCCATTAAGCAGGGTTTCATAGCACTGGTGGCAAAGCTAAAATCTCATTTCCAGATGTTGGTTGACTGAGACTGTGTCCAGGTGGCTAAAAGGACAGGGGTCAGTCTGTCAGCTATACCTGCAGAGAAGGTGTAGTTGATGACACAGGAAAGAGGATGGGGACCTGGGAACTAGGAGACTTGGTTTATAATCAGGCCAAGTCACTTCTTAGATACCAGTGTCCATTTCTGTGTCCTGAACACTGGACACAGTGCCTAGGACCCCTTTGCCTCTGTTTCTTGGTTTTTCCTAAAAGAACCCTAGCCATGTGGCTCTCCTTGCTGGGAGCTGATGGCCATCAGTGTGAAAGAGAAGCAGGGCCCCTGGTATGACAAGGTGGTAGTTAAAGCTCATCTTCTGAAGCAGAAGGCCTAGATTCAAATCTCTCACTAGATGTGTGAATGTAAACAAATTATTTAACCTCACTAAGCCTCAGTTTCCCAGGGGAAATGATAGGATTATTGTGAGGATGAAGTGAGTGTTTAAGAGGAATGTGCTTAGCACAACGCTAGGCACATATTCAGCGAGTGTTATGACTAATGTTGTCTTTATTTGGCAACAAAAATCTCCCATTGAAGATGATTCCATCTGTGGCAATGCAGAGGCTGACCAGCAAATAAATAGACAGCAGAGGCATCAGGGCTTCAGAGGGAAAGAGTCTTGCCCAAAGTCACCCAGCCAATTAATGGCAAAGCCAACTAACAGTTACCCTAAAGACAACTGTCGATAGGGTGTCTTGGTCATTGAAACCAATCCTGTGGCATCTTTAGTCTATGGTGGTCTCGGAAAGGAAGACCTGAGGTCCAGAGTGTCAGATTCACAGCCAGAGTCTGCCAGCCATTTGGGGCAAAGAGACCCATGGGGACTGATGTTGTAGGCCCAGAGGGCTGCTCAGTCCAGGGCAGAAGTCCAGTCTTCTCCAAACCAGGCTGGGAAATCCGGACTGTAGTACATCTACATCCTAAACCATGCAAGAGGAGACAGAGCAGGAAGGGCATGCGGGGTCCTCCCATATGACCTCTCATCTGTGGTAGGTAAATGAGCCTGGCCTGGGAAAATAAGACCCTGGGTACGGCTGTATTTCCCCCTCCATGAGGACACCAGTTCTTCTGTGTCTTCTTGTCTGATGCGGGTAGTGAGACACAGCTGAGTCATCTCTGTTGCCCCTGGTTTGGGCTCTTAGGAAGTACTGGTTGAGTAGGTAAGGTAATCGATTGGTGAAAAAAGTGTGTGTGTGTGTGTGATCAATGTGATTAAGAGTAGGTGGAGAAAGAGAGGTAGATGGACAGATGGATGCTGGTTGGATAGGTAGGGGATGGATGGATGAATAGGGAATGGATGGATGGATAGGGGATGGATGGGATGAGTAGATGTGACTGGGTGGGATGGGAGTGTGCATGAGTGGATAAGTGAATGGATGGATGAATATGTAGGTGGTGGGTAGGTGAATATGAATTAATAGAAGCTCAGGACAGGCCCTGGCCAGTGTGGCTCAGTTGATTGGGGCATCCTCCCATAACTGAAAGGTAGCAGGTTTTATCCCCGGTCAGGGAACATACCTAGGCTATGGGTTTGAGCCCCAGTCCAGGAACATACGATCCCAGGTTCAGGTGCATACAGGAGTCAACCAATCGATGTTTCTCTCTCACATCAATGTTTTTCTCTCTCCCTTCTTTTCTCCCTTCCTTTCTCTCTCTTAAAAACATTGAAAAAATGTCCTCAGGTGAGGATTAAAAAAATAGCTCAGGACAGGACTGATATTTCTCCCTCCACTTTTTTGTTCTTGTGGCAAAAAAAAGGTAGGAGTTGGCCCTAGTCCAAGTCCCATGGTCAATGCTAGTGCTCCCTTCGCACCCCCAGACCATCAAGCTGATTTCTTCTGCAGCTGCCCTCAGCTGTCTAGTCTACATTGATGCAGAGGTCTCCCCATTAGCTAGTGTCTTTAATTCTTTAAAAAAAAAAAAAAGCACAGACAAGTATTTGTGACTATAGGTTGTATGGGTGTCATCTACATAGATTCATAGACCTTACAGACCACCTAGTCCAGCCCCCTCACTTTACTCAGAGACCCAGAAATGGAAAGGGACTATTGCCAAGTCACCCCAAGGGTGAGTGGAGTTAGAACCCAGATATCCTCCCCCCTAGTCCAGGAAGTGATGGTTAAGAGCTTTGGCTCTAAAGTCCATTAATTAGACCAGGATTTAAACTCCAGGCTCCAGCTCTCACCATATGTGACCCTAGCAAGTTACTTAACCTTTCAAGCCTCTGTTTTCCAGCCCATAAAGTGAGCATATAAATAATCACTAACATTCACGTAGCCGGGCTCAATGCTGCATGCTGACCCCTGAATTGCCTTATATGGAAACCCCGTGAACTAGGCGACACTACAACATTAATACAGAGATAAGGACACTGAAGCTGGGAGGAGTTAAAGGACAGACCCCGAGTCCCAGAGCAGCTAAGAGGCTGAGCCAGGACTTGAACCCAGGTCTATGAGATCCAGAGCCAGCGTGCCCCGACCTATCTGTGCCCAATTCATCTGGCTGCGCCTTTGCCTTAATTCCAGGGGCACTGTGAGGATCAGATGAGAAATATGTGTGGAGCTCCCAACACTGTGCTTGACATGTAGCAAGCACTTGGTCCACACCAGTTGTTACTCTTTGTACCTCTGTGGTTTTTTCTGAGCCTTACCCTCTGTAGTTTGTTTTGCCAGCCACTGTCTTGCTTTATCTTCCACACCCCTTTCAGGTAATCTAGGCAAATATGACAAATCCCATCCTGCAGCTAAAAAAACTGAGCTGCACAAACATCAAGTATGCTGTCCAGGGCAGCTTCTGACCACCAAGTGGCAGACTTGGGCCCAGAGAATTCTGGAGGAGTTTACCACTCGGGCAAGGGGGCAAGGGCATTCAGGCAGGGACGTGGCCCAGAGAACTGAAGATGTATGGCTTATTCAGGAAATGTGGTGCTCCATGGCCTTGGCATGTCTCTCTCTGGGCTGGAATAATGAGAGGTGAGGCTGGGATGGCTTGGGGGAGCTGGACGGTAGCAGATAAGCCCTTAATAAGTGCTCAGAACCTCTCCAGACATGGGTGGAAGGTGGTGCGAGGGCCAGGGTTGCTGGCAGAGAGGCCAGAAAAAGAGGCCCAGGAGGGACCTGCAGAGGGCCAGCCTCAACCCCATGCCCCATTACTCCCTCCTGAAGATGGCAGAAGCTTTTTTCTTTCCAGTCTTATTTCTAGTCATTAGCAACTAAACTTGCCCTCCAAGAGAAGCTATGTGAATCATCTTTTAGTCAGAAATTGCTCCCCTGCCTCAGAAATCCTGGCACACCCTCAGATTCCTTCACCATCTCTGACTTTTTGAATATCAAGACTTCTACTAGCTGCTTCTCTCAGCCTTGCCGCTTCTTCAGAGTCACAGCTGAGCTTTAGAAGGAAATAGCTCCTTCCGCAGACTTTTGAGGCACCGTGCTTTCCTGGGAAAATGTTCTTCTTTTCTGCCCATATTTATTCTGCATCCTGAAGCCACCTAAGTGACCTTGAATTTTATATTTTATGAGACCTCTTTTAAAGTAGGTTGGCACCACAGTTAACATTTGAATTATTAAACTGAGGATAGGTGCTTGTGGAGCTAAGCTATTGGAAAATTAAAGCATATTTCTGAAAACAAACTATTTAGAGAAAAACAAATGTCCCTGGAGCCCTTGAAGTGGTTCTGAAGGAAGGAGCAAGGAGGACTTTTCCTGGCAGGATGGTTTTTCTGAATAAATAGGCTAAACTTCACCTAGTTAGAAACACCAAGTCCTCACCATACCCCATCCCTAAAACGAGGTGGCCACCATGCCCAGAGAGCCCCAGTAACCCCCCAAAGATGGGAAGGATCCACTTAAGTGTGTTCCCCATCATCTTAGAACCAGGGCACCAAGGAGAAGGAGGGAGGAGGTAGTGATTCTGGGAAACAGAGACAGCTCTTGAACTCAGATCTCCTGTCTCCAAGCCCAAGGCTCAACTGAATATTCGAGTGAGCTTCCAAGTCTCCCCAAGTCAAGCCTCACCCTGAGACCGGCTCTGGTCAAGCCTGGGGTGCCAGAAACATGAAGGACTCTGGAAGTGGCTTTGCAGGGGATTAAGACAGCATGGTGGGGTAGAAGTGGAGATCTGGTATGCAAAATGGCAGAGCCTTCTTGTAGAATTTAGCAACTGTTTTGGGTTGTGTGGGGGTTATTTTTGAATTGTTTGAGGGGTTGGTTTTTTGTTTTGTTTTGCAAACACCATCTATAGGAGAAGAGTTTAAAACAAATAACCCCAGTTGGGGAATTCCAATTTTTTTTTAAGATTTTATTTATTTATTTTAGAGAGGGAAGGGAGGGAGAAAGAGAGAGAGAAACATCAATGTGCGGTTGCTGGGGGCTGTGGCCTGCAACCCAGGCATGTGCCTTGACTGGGAATCGAACCTGCAATGCTTTGGTTCACAGCCCACGCTCAATCCACTGAGCTACGCCAGCCAGGGCTTGGAATTCCAATTTTTAATAGAAATATTAATCCCTATATCCCACCCCTTCCACCTACACACACACACCAAACAACCAAACACCCACACACAAACACACCCCCATATACACACTACATACATATACAATACACTATACATGCTACACATACACCAATGTACATACACATACCACACATATACCACGCCACATCACACACACTAACTATGCACACACCAAATAACCACACACAAACACATCCCCATATACACACCACACACTACATACATTCACAACACACTACACATGACACATACCCCACACCACACACACCAATGTACACGCATACCATGTCACACACACACTCACAACACACCAAACACCCCACACACACACCCATATATACACCACACACTACATACATACTACACATACATGGATATACATACACATACACACACCATGCCACATCACATACACTCACTGCACACCAAACACCCACACACAAATATACCCCCATATACATAGCACGTACTACATACATACACCACACACACACCACACACATACACCAATGTACACACATATACACTGATACACCACACACACGCCATACACAAACACACACACCCTGGTACACACACCACACCACGCCACACCACACCACACACAGCACATGTATACACAAAGCTACACTCACACTACCATACCACACACATACACAACATGTTATTTATACACCACTCACATGAACAATGCACTGGTGAGCTTGAGAAGGTCCCCAGGGAGTTTGCTTTCTAGTAATGTCTCCCCAGGGGTCTTATCCTGTCCTGTCTATTGTCCTGGACACACGCACTAACCTTCTGCCTTTCCATCCTCTGGGGAAGACCTGGTGGCTCACCAGCCTGGCTCTGGCACCTCACTCTCCTTGGGAGGACTGGCACCTGAGAAGCTCCTTTAGATGGCCATTCTGGAGGCAAAAAATCTGACAAAATTCCATCCTATCTGGCCTCCCATTGGCAGCACCCCACACACAAACACAAAAGTATTCATTTTTCATTACTTACCCTACAGTGGGAGGCAGAGATAAGCAAGACAGACACATTCCCCCGCCGTTGACACTACAACACCCACCAACTCGTTACCTAGTTAACGAGCAGTCTCAAAGGCTAGTGCCAAGAGGCAGGGCAGCTGGGAGAGCAAGTGCTGTGCACTCAGACCTGGGAACACCTGGGGTCAAGTCCTGGCTCCCCCACTCACTAGCAGGGTGACCTCACCTCTTGGGGCCTCTGTGTGGACAACTTTAAAGTGGGTATAATAGCAGCCAGCTTCCCACAACCAGATGACGCACATGAGGAGCTTAATAAAGTGGTGAGCAGAGTCGGCACCCAGAAGATGGTCACTGCTGCTGTGGAGGCTGGCTGGCTCACCCGGGAACCGGGAGACTTCAGCCCAATGCCCGTCCGCCAGGGGCAAGGAGGCCAGGCCGCCAGGCACAGCCCCTGAGCAGAAGGATGTTTTCTAACTTACTCTTAGAAACATCATGTGGTAATTGCTGCAGTTTATCATTCTAGTTGGTGGGTTGTTTGGGGGGATTTTTTAGTTTTTTTTTTAATTATGGTAAAATATACAACATAAAATGTATCATCTTAACTGTTTTTAAGTGGACAGTTCAGTGGCATTAAGCACACTCACATTGTTGTGCCCATCACCACCACCCATCTCCAAACTTTTCTTCTCCCCAGACTGACACTCTGCCCATCAGACACTGACTTCCTCTCTCTCTTTCCCCACAGCCTCGAGCAGCCACCCTTCTACATTCTGTTTTTGTCCTGGGTTCACCATATAAGTGGAATTATACAGTGTCTGCCCTTTTGTGACTGGCTTATTTCCCTTAGCATAATGTCCTCAGGTTGATCCATGCTGTAACCTGTGTCAGACTCCCCTTCTTTTAAAGTCTGAATTTCCTTGTACATATAGGCCACACTTTCTTTAGCTTCTTCTGTCATGGACACTTGGGTTGCTCCCACCTTTTGGCTATTGCAAATAATGCTGCTGTAAACATCTGTGTACAATATCTTTTCAACACCCTGCTTTCAATTCTGAGTATATACCCAAAGGTAGAATTGCTGGGTTGTAAGACAGTTCCATGTGTAATTTTTTGAGGAACTGCCATCCTGTCTTCCAAAGCTGCTGTCCCATTTTCCTTCCCACCAACTGTGCACAGGGTCACAGTTTCTCCACATCCTCACCGACAGTTTTCTGTTTTATTTTTCATAATAGCCATCCTAATGGGTGTGAGGTGGTAAAGCTAGCTGCATTTTTTTAATCTCATATTTGTAATTATTGTAGCTCTTCAAGTCATCATTTCTCGATCTTGGATATATTTGTTCCCCAGTATCCCAAAACATGGACATGAATTGTCCTCTCAAAGTCACACCTGTGGCTGCCCCCAGCACTCTTACAGGGCTCAGTGCCCACGCAGGGAAGTCAGGAGCTTCCCGACTTCCTGTGTGGAAGCCCAGTACAGGAGCTTGGGGAAAGCCCCAGGCCTGTCCCCCCACAGGTCTCTGACCTTGAACAAGTCACTTCCCTCCTGGGCCTGCTTCCTGTCCTTCAAAACCAGAAAAATACTCGCCTCTTAACTCCCTTACAGAATTGGAGCCCTGCAGATAAAATGGCTCTTGGAAAGTCTACAGCAATAGCAAAACCTCTGGGTTTGTCAGGACTAAAAAAGCCAAAAGAGAAAAGGGTGGGTCCTGCTTCTTAGCAATGCAGGTAGGCAATTTCAGAGCTCAAATTCATGAAAACCAGTTGAATTATGATGAATTATGGGAGAGGCAGCTCTGTCATTTGCAACCATAGATTATGTGAAATCCTTTTAGATGAAAATTAAAATATTTCACAGAGGACAACAAAGTGCCAGGTGTTTTAAAGACATAATTGCTCAGCTGTCTTAGGCAAATAAGTAATTAGGCATTTTTATTTACGTCCTCTGTGTTGTTATTTTCTTGCATTAGTGGTGGGGGAAAGTACTACTGTGGAAAATACATAAAACTCTGGAAATCTCTACAAGGTTAATTGTAAAAATTGTTTTAAAAATAATAAATAAATATAAATATAAATTTTAAAAGCACAACATAACAGCATACTACAGAGACAAAGGAGAGTGCTCAGAGTGTATGTTCCCAAACATCAGAAATGGGAAGCTGTATCAGAGATTCCTTTGCTTTCAAGTCAAATCTGACAAAAGAGCTTGGGAGAGGGAGCCTTCCAAGGCTCGTGATGCTGGAGACTTAGTCTGGCATAGCCTGAGCATGGGGAGGTGTCCTGAGGCTTCTTTCCACCCATGCAACTCTGCCTTCCTCCACCCTCCCTCATCATGATCCACTTCACGGAGAGGATTGCAAAGAGTTATTTTTCTCTCAAATGGAGATCACCTTCTCCAGCCTCTCCATTTCACAGATGAGGAACTGAGGATAAGGGGTTAGGGTCTAAGGCTCAGTCCTTCCTGTGAATGCCTAGGTCTCAGGATGGTCATGTTATCAATGCCCATGACCCCACAGGGCTTGGGTCAGCTCCCGAACCTAAGCACTGACTCTAGAAGGTGGGAAGCAGCAAGCGACATGTTCAATTGCTGTCCTGTCCCCAGCATAGCCGGTCCGTTTTGACATCTGGAGCCCACTTTGCTGTCTGGGCTGCCCTTTTGAACAATATGAGTGAGGCTGAAGATGAGGATGAAGAGGGTTTGCATGTAAGGCTGGTCTGAGACCCATGAAAAACCACTAATGGGGAAGGAGGAGGAACTCAGACATATGCATAGATAATTATTCCTCTTCAAGATCTCTCTAGGATTTGGGTTTATCTGTGGTACCTTTTACCACTCCTGTAGCCACCTCCACATGAGTGGCTTTTGTGCAAGTAGTGTGAGCAGTTGTGTGCGCACGTGTGCAGGTATATGAGAGAGGTGAGTTTACCTGCAAATAGGAACTTTCCCAGCCTTCTACTAATCCCACAAGCACCCATAAGGAGGTGTCTTGTTGTAACCTGTGAACCTACACCTCCCCCACCAGAATGGTCTGCATTGAAGCATCCAGCAAATAATTAGTAAGTGTCTACTGTATACTAGGCTCTGTGCTGACCCTGAGAACCCAGAGAGGAAATGGATACAACAACTCTTACTCAGGACAAGACAGACTCAAGAAGCAATTTTTGAAGAGAGATTGAGAGATTTCAGCTGGTCCTTAAAGGGCAAGGACGGGTTTGCCTGGCAGGGGAGGGGAAAAATCCACAGTGTTGCAGGAACAGAGGTGTGAAGCAGCTTCTGTTCAGGCAGCCACTGGAGGAAGTGAGAGGTGCTGAGGGGCAGTTGTCGGTGATTCACTGAGAGTCTTGGGGCAGGAGCTGTGGTGTTCATGCAGCCCAGCACCTGGTGGAGGGCCAGCCCTCAGCCGGTGCCTAAGAGAGTATGCCAAATGAGTGGAGAGGAGGACAAAGAAGGGAGCAGAGAATGGAGAAGTGAACTGTGGCTTATTCACAGAATGGAATTCAGAGAGCAGTTAAAACTAGCACCATAAACACAGATGACTCTTCAAAATGTAATGGTACATGAGTAAAGCAAGAAGCTTTCAACAGGCAAAATAGCACTACACATATACACACATACATTAGGTTAAACTACATCAAATTGCCAATGTTTGACCATTCTGATATAGAAAAAGAGCATCTCATTTGGTTGAACCTAAGTTGAGATCACAAGAGCTGGTGCATCCATAGCATGGAATACCACTCAGCAATGAAAAGGAACAAGCTATTGACACATGCACCAGCTAGCCTGGATCTTGAGGTAATTATGCTGATTAAAATGAAGCCAGTCTCCAAAGTTTATATACTGTATGATTCCATTTTTATAACATGCTTAGGATGACAAAAGTATAAGATGGAGAACAGGTTAGTGGTTACCAGGCCCAGGGAGGGCGAAGGAAGGGAGGTGACTGTGGCTATGAAAGAGTGGCACAGTGACCCTCATCATGAATTGTTGTGTATCTTCACAGTGGTGGTCATGGGGATTCACATGTGAAGCCATTGCATAGAATTAAAGACCCACACATGAATGCATGTAAATCTGTTAAAATCTGAGTAAGGTCAGTTTGATTGTCAGTGTCAGTATCTTCATTGTGATGTTATATGACAGTCATACTGGAGGTGAGCACTTCAAGAAACTGGATGAAGAGTATATGACATCTCTCTGTGCTATTTCTTATTGCATGTGATTCTAGAACTCTCTCAAAATAAAAAGTTAGGATACACAAGGTAGGGATTCCTGTGAAGATGGTGGTGTAGGTGAATGCAGTACTCAGAATTACAGAATTACACCTCAGTTACAGAACAACCATCATTCATAACCATCTGAAATCTAGCCAAACAGAAGTCCTACAACTAAAGATATAAAGAAAAAGCCACATTGAAACTTGTAAGAGGGGCGGAGACTCAGACAGTCTGGTCTTACACACATGTGTGGCAGTTAAAAATCAGGAGGGATATCTCAGCTACAGAGGGCTCCCACTAAGGAGCAAGAGGTCCCAGCCCAGGGTTCTGGTGCTGGGAAGAGAAGTCCCCATAACTGCTGCCTATAAAAACCAGCGGGGATTATGGCTGAAGGAGACAGGACTTCTGGAGTCCCAGATGTTCTTCTAAAAGGGCCCACACATGAAGTTACTCAAGACTCACTTGCTCTGAGTTCCAGCACTAGGGTAGCAGCTCTAAAGGCACCAAGGACATACAGGAAGGAACTGAATTGTCTGGCATCAGGGAGGGGCAGCTTTCTCCCAGGCAAAAGTGCTGGCAGAGGCCATTATTTTTTCACTGAGCCCGTCCACCCAGGCAGGCACCATATCTGAGTCTCCATCCACCTTGCTAACACCGTTAGCCCAACCTTGGTGATTCCCTGAGACCCTGCCTCACCCAACTTTCAGGCCCACCCAAGCCATTTTCAGTGGCTTTTCCACAGTAATGGCCTCTCTTGCCTCATGCTTCAGACTTTCCTAAAATCTCTCAAACAAGCAGCATCTGACCTTTGAATACCTCCTATCTCTTGCTAACTGGCCCCAGACCTGGCACTAGCAGCAGCCAGCCTTGGCCCCTCTGGGCACCTCCAAGCCCAGCACAAGTAGCAGCCATCTGCAGATTACCCTGTACTCATGCTGTGTGTGCCCAGGCAGGGCACCTTAAGATGTACATGAGTACACCTTAAGGTGGCTGACCTCACACCTCCCAGGAGACCCCAGAACCAGTGCACCTGAGGAACAGCTTCAGACCACTCCAGATTACAATGCTATCACCTCCATGAGCAACACACTCAAAGACCAGACTACGCAAGCACCAAATCCCCAGTGAATCAAGTCCTACTCCATAGGGTTGGCCCCTACACAGCAGCTCCTCACTGTAGTCACAGCTGGTCCTCACATCTGATCAGACTGGAGGTCAGTTCCTCCCTGTGACATGCCAATGGCAATCAATCCTCAACTACAACAGTGCAGTGCACACCTAGAGCACCCAGCTCTAGTGACTGGGGAGGCTGTGCCACTAGGCCCTACAGGACGCCTACTACGTACAGCCATTCTACCAAGCCCAGAAAATGTAGCAGCTCTACCTAATACATAGAAACAAACACAAGGAGGGAGCCAAAATAAAGAGACAAAGAAACAGGTCCCAAGTGAAAGAACAGGAGAAATCTTCAGGGGAAAAAAAAAAAAAAACTAAGTAAAATGAAGGCAAGCAAACTACCAGATACATAGTTCAAAACAATGGTTATAAGGATGCTCAGGGAACTTAGTGAGAACTTTAACAGCATAAAAAAAAAAAGACATGGAACCCTGACTGGTGTGGCTCAGTGGGTTGAGCACCAGACTGAGAAGCAAAGGGTCAACGGTTTGATTCCCAGTCAGGGCACATACCTGGGTTTCAGGCCAGGTTCCCATAATAGGGCACACAAGGGACAACCACACACTGAAATTTCTATCCCTCTCTTTGTTTCCCTCTTCCCCTCTCTCTAAAACTAAAAAAATATATATATTTTTTTTAAAAGACATGGAAACTGTAAAAAAAAATGTCAGAAATAAAGAATACACTGAAATAAAGAATAAATTATAGGGAATCAACTGTAAGGTAGATGAAGCAGAGGTTCAAATCAGCAATTTGGAATATAAAGAAGCAGAAAATACCCAATCAGAACAGCAAAAAAGGAAAAAATAATCTTAAAAAAAATGAGGATAGTATAAGGAATTTCTGGGACAACATCAAGCCTACCAACATTCTCAACACAGGGTGCTGGGGGGAAGAGAGAACAAGAAATTGAAAACATATTTGAAAACAATAATGATAGGAAACTTCCCTAACCTGGTGAAGGAAATAGACATACAAATTCAAGAAGCACAGAGAGTCCCAAACAAGATGAACCTAAAAAGGCCCACACCAAGACACATCATAATTAAAATGCCAAAGGTTAAAGACAAAGAGGGAATCTTAAAACAGCAAGAGAAAAGCAGTTAGTTACCTACAAGGGAGCTCCCATAAGACTGTCAGCTGGTTTCTCAACAGAAACTTTGCAGATCACAAGGGACTGACATGAAATGGTCAACACAATGAAAAACGAGGACCTACAACCAAGATTACTCTACCCAGCAAAGCTTTCATTTAGAATCAAAGGACAGGTAAAGAGCTTCCCAGACAAGAAAAACTAAAGAAGTTCATCATCACTAAACCAGTATTATAAGAAATGTTTAAGGGTCTTCTTTAAGAAAAAGGAAAAAGATAAAAAAATATGAATACTAAATGGCCACAAAAAAGAACAAAATCTTAACCATTTGTCACAGCATGGATAGACCTAGAGGGTATTATGCTAAGTGAAATAAGTCAGTCAGAGAAAAACAAATACCATATGGGTTCACTTATATGTGAAATCTAAAAATATATATAAGCAAATAAGCGAAGCAGAAACAGACTCATAGATACAGAAAGAGGCTGATGGTTGCCAAAGGGGAGGATGGTTGGGGGACTGAGTGAAAAAGGTGAAGGGATTGAGAAGTACAGCTTGGTAGTTGCAAAATAATCACGGGATGTAAAGTACAGCATAGGGAATATAGTCAATAATGCAGTAATAACTATGTATGGTGCCAGTGGGTAGTGGAAATATCCAGGGGAACGCTTTATAAAGTATATGATTGTCTAACCACTATGCTGTACACCCAAAACTAGTACAAAATATAAACTGTAACTGAAAAAAAAATTGTTAAAGGATTTGTAAATTTTATCGGTGATTCTGGGTACAGCCAGGATGGAGAATCATGGGTCTACAAGAATACTGGCCTGGCTTAGTTGCATCAGAACAAGAGAGAGCTACTGGACGCTTCCAGGGAGTAAAGAGGTAGGGAGTGGCATTGCTACTGATGGTGAGGCAGGGCAGGGTAGAGGCTGGAGGAAAGCTTTATGGTCATGTCCCGTGATGCCTCTGTATTGGTCAGGATTAATACCTATTGGAAAGTGTTGTGAGCTGAATCATGTCCCCCCATATTCATATGCTGAAGTCCTAACTTCTAGTGCCTCAGAGTGTGATGGCATTTGGAGACAGGGTCTTTAAAGAGTTGTAAGGGTGAGCCCTGGTCCAGTGTGCCTGGCGTCCTTTAAGAAGAGGAGATTAGGACACAGAGGTGTGTAGAAGGAGGAGCATGTGAAGAGACAGGGAGAAGACAGCCACCTGCAACCCAAGGAGCAAGGCCTCAGAAAAAAACAACCCTGCTGACACCTCGATCTCAGACTTCTGGCCTCCAGAACTATGAGAAAATAAATTTCCATTGTTTTTTTTTTAAAGACTCACAAGATAATGATTACTGTTAAACTTAAGACAGAGGTTCTTTCTGGGACAAGGAGTGGGTTATGCAGATGGAGAGAGATACACAAGGAGATTCAACATTTTCTGTCTTGTTTTCCTTCTTAAAAAAGAAAAATCTGAAGCAAATATGGCATAATGCCAAAGCTCTACAAAGCTGAATGGTGGGTGCACAGCAGTTTCTCTTATTATTCTCCATCACATTTTTATGTTTGAAATAGTTGATATTTTTTTAAAAAGCTGATTTTGCATAACTCCTTGCATCTGAGCCCAGGATTGTGTCTGGGATACAGAGGGCTGAAGGTGCAAGGGGAGGGCAAAGGGCTCACCAAGAGGAGAGAGGGAGCCCAGGGCCTGGCCCCCACCTCCCAGACCACAGAGGCTGCCCCCTCTGAGTCTCCCCCACCTTTCTTCACAGCCTCCGGAGAAGGAGGGTGCCCTGCCTCGGCAGGTGGGCAACAAGACTGAGTGCGGCCTGCTGGGCTTTGTGCTGGACCTGAAGCAGGACTACGAGCCCGTGCGCAGCCAGATGCCAGAGGAGAAGCTGTACAAAGTGTACACGTTCAACTCCGTGCGCAAATCCATGAGCACAGTCATCAAGCTGCCAGACGAGAGTTTCCGCATGTATAGCAAGGGCGCATCTGAGATCGTGCTCAAGAAGTAAGTGGCACGGTGAGCGGGCAGGGAAGCAGGGCGCCAGGGACTGTGGAGTGACACAGCTCGGACTGCCCTGTAGGCCTGGCCAGAGGAGCCATCTGGCACCCAGAGGCTCAGAGAGGGTGCTGCCCACTGTCCCACAGCAAGACCACCTCTGGAGCCATTATTTCCTCTTTAAAATGTCTATAGAGTCCTCTTCCTCCTTCTCCTTTAGTAGGAAGTTCTATGCATTATCAGTTAGATCTCCCTTAGTTCACTCCCTTGACAAGGAGTTGGTTGATGGTGGTCATTTTCACTGTTAGCCAGTCTCCTCTGACTCCAGGTGCTAGAAGAAAGCCTGGGGAACTAAGCAAGTCACTCACCCACTCTAGCCCTCAGTTTCCCCACTTGTACTTTGAGAGGATTCATCTAGTCCAATGGTTCTGAACCCTGGCTACACGCTGGAATCACCCCAGTGAGCTCTCAAGAAACCATTGTTTTCTGGACTCACCCCAGACACACTGGACGGGAAACCTCCGCAGTAGGGCTCGTACACAGGTGTGCATTTGTTCATTGCTTCCCCGTGCCACGATAGTATGCAAGCAGGGTTAGTAACCACTGGCCTAAGTTTTATGTCCTTTGAAAGCCATTTTAGTTGTGGAAATATTTTTTCATGTGAAATTTGGTGAATATAAAAGAGATCAAAGTAAACCTGCTCTTGCTGAATAGACGAGGGCAGATATTACAGAAGGCTGACTGATTTCTTCTTGACCGGTCCTGATATCATTCCCACCTGGGGCCCCCGGGGCCTGAACCAGCCCTGAAGCATTATGGCAGATGGACTGTTGGGGCACTGGATGACCCATCACAGCCAGCTGGGCATCTCTGGGGAGGGGAAGGTGAGCTTGAGCAAGTCAGAGGGAATTTCCTTAGGCCCCTGGATGGACCTTATCCATTTCCATCCTGTCCTCCCTCAGATGCTGCAAAATCCTCAACGCAGCAGGTGAGCCCAGGGTCTTCCGGCCCCGTGACCGGGATGATATGGTGAAGAAGGTGATCGAGCCCATGGCCTGCGATGGGCTCCGCACCATCTGTGTAGCCTTCCGCGACTTCCCCAGCAGCCCCGAGCCTGACTGGGACAATGAGAATGACATTCTGAACGACCTCACCTGTATCTGCGTGGTGGGCATCGAGGACCCTGTGCGGCCTGAGGTAGGCAACTCCCACCCCCTGCCACCATCACCAGCAGATCAGGGAAGAGGGTCAAGGCTGGGAGTCTAGTTGGCTGGGTGACCTGGCATAAAGTCACCTCACCTCTCTGAGACTTAGTTACCCCGTGACGCCCACAGGGTCTTTTCTTTACCGGCTTTTAAACATTCAGACTCACTAGACTAGCACAGGTCAAAGTTGGCATCCATCTGCTCAGGTTATACCACAAAAACCACAGCCTACAAGCAGTCCTGGAACCGTTCACCCAGCCACCCTAGACCTTCCCACTGGCCCCTGAAGGGACAGGTGTGAGGGCTACCCTGCCTTGGAAGCCCCTTGCCGTATAGGAGCCAGGATCTCCTGTAACAAAATCATAGGATTCCTAGGTCCTTGCAAAGGAGATGGCCATAATAGAGGTCACCAGGCTCAGGAAAACCCCAAGTATGGTATCCCCATCAGCATTTAGGGTTCTCCCCATCAAGATCCAGATTACCGGTCAGTTCACACTCTCCAGCTTGCCTAGGGTCACAGCTGACAGTCTGCCTTCATCAGGTTTCCAAGGGAACAGAGCCAGAAAGTTAACAGGAGGTCAGATTCTCAAGCAGAAGGGAAGGGGAATCACAGCAGCACAGCCCTCCCCATAAGGATCGAGGGAGGTGATGCACTAAGTGCACCCAGCGTGGTGCCCAGCTTACAGTAGGTCTTCAGTCTCCTTTAGCTGAATCTGAGCCAAGAATTCAGCACTGGGGATTTGTAGGGTTGGAAAGGATGGGACGCAGGTGGTTAGTCAGGCTTCCCAGGCCAGTGAGAGATTGTGGGGAGAGGAGAGAGCTACCTCAAGCCTCTAAAACACTGCTGTGGGCAGCACAGCTCAGGACATGAGGCAAGGTACAGGAGGGATTGGCCTCTGCTTCCTCCAAGGACTAACCCAGCTGCTGGTCTAGACCCAAGTCCCTGGCCAGGCCCTGGCTGGGTCCAGATCGGCCATGGCTGTAGGATTCGGTGACAATACCCCAGGGGCTGTCTTCCTCCACCAAGGGCACCTTCGGTCTTCCCCACTTGCCCCAACTCCATTTTCTGGGGGCCTCTGGCCATTCCTTGCTCCTCTTGAAGACTCTGTTTTCCCTTCTTTCAAGTGAAAGGGGATAGACAGATGCTAACCAAGTTTCCAGCCCTGATGTTGGTTCTAAAGACCAAAAGAAACAAGAAGGTCACAGACATGGACTTCCACATTCAGGCAACAGGGAGAGAGGTCAAGAGTGTGAGCTCAGGCATTAAGACAGACCTGGGATGCTGAGTCCTAACATTACTGGTTGCGTGACCTTGGACCAGTTACACAATCTCTCTGAGCCTGTTCCCTCATCTATAAATATGATAATAATAGTATTCCATACACACACACACACACACACGGAATGCTGTACAACTTCAGACCATGCACATACAAGCAACAAGCAGGGTGGCTGGTGCAGGATAGCTGGTCCATAAGTGTGGGTCCCCTTCCTCTCTGCCCCTCCCAGTACAGTCATTATTCTGGGTCCAGTGACACATACAGCCCCTGATAAGGAGCTGGCTTACAGAAGGTGCTCTATAAGTGTTTGTGAAAGGTAAGAATGAGAAGGGATGGGACTTAAACCCCAGTCTTCTAACACTGTGCCTGGTGCTCCTCTTATACACACACATGCACCTCCGCACTCTCACCCACAGCCTAAACAGCAAAGGCAACTAATGCCCTGGCGCTTGGCACCAGAACCCGTGTGTTTCCCTGCTGACTGCATCTCCCCCTGGACAGACAGGCCATTTTTCAGCCCCCCTGTGGAGCGCCTGCTCATTCCCAGCTGCTAGTGGGTTCAGGCTTCGCCATGATGTGTTATCTCCTTACAAGCCACGGAGACGTGTCCCTGCACAGTGCATGAGGCCCGCCTGCGACTGCCCTGATCTTCCCCTCCCCAGAATCCCCCTCTGGCCCCACGTGCCCAAAGTTGCTGGCTCATCACCCTACTGAGGTGGATGGAAAGCAGCACTGGACACACACTTCTTTGGTCATGACCACAATATAAGAAATGTATTTTATGTCTGACTCATTAAACACACACACTTAACCAAAATGAGAATCTCACAAAGTCATGTGATGCACTTAAGTATTTCCCATTCTCTTGTCTTTCTTTTTGAAATGCTGGCCACTACCCATGAAACTGATTTTACAATCCACTAATGGGGGGGAGGGGGCAATTCAAGGGTTGCACTGCTGATCTGGTCTTAACGCCTTCCCACACCCCCAGTCTGCGGACGGACACACTGAGGCCCAAGCAGGGAGAGTGATTTCCCCAGTCTCATTCATTGTAAGTGGCTGAGGGAATCCAAATTAGAACAGGTTTTCTGCTTTCCTGCCCCAGGACTTTGTCCTGGGTGCCACAAAAAAAGAGAAGGCAAGTAGCTGTGAGTCAGGAGGGTGAGGAGAGGGGAGAGGAGGCCTGAGAGGGACTGAGCCAGGTCCCTGGCATTTTCTGTTAGCAGCCTGGTCATCCAGAGACTGCCCCTCTCTGTGCCTCAGTCTCCCCATCTGTAAAATGGGAGCTTGGCCCAGGTGCTCCTCCAGTCCCTTTCAAGTTCTGACCTTCTGAGCCAGCTAGTTGGAAGGCTTCCTTCACTTCGTGCCTTTCTTCTCTTCCTTCAGTTAGCACACCCCTGCTGGTGACTTTCTCTCTCTCACGTACACACCAAGGATGTAGGTTTAGAAGTTGTAAGTTGTGTTAGAGAGTGGTGGCTTACTGAAGTGACACAGTAGTCACAAGAGACATGGGTTCTAATCCTTCACAGAAGACCTCAGTGCATCTTTTCCCTGGGCAATAGTGTCCCCATCTGAACAATGAGAAAGTTGGGCATTCACAAGGAAAGGACACAGGAGGGTTACTGATGACACTACTTGAAGATATAAAAGCTTTGACCTGCTTATTCAGCACCTCCCAGAGGGCAGGAATGGATTCAAGGCCTGAGAGACCGGCAGGTGTCGTTTTTACTTTTTATTTCTTTTAGGTTAAGTAATTTATGCACATGGAGCCAAATTCAAAAGGTCCAATGGCACAGTTGGGGTGAAACAGCCCCAATGCCACCCCTAGTCCCCCAGCTCCCACCTCAGAGGCAGCCACCCTCACCAGTTTCTTGGATGGCCCTTGGGGAACGTCTGTGCCTGCTGTGAGTGTCTCTGTGTCAGGGTCTCCAGGGCAGCCTCGAGGCTGCCGGAGTGAGAGCCTCAGCCTGGACCACCTCTCGGCTCCCGACAGCACGTTCTGATTCGCTTTGCAGCTACCGTAGGAAAACAAACTCTGGCTCCCTTGTTTCCCATCTGTCAGGGGGGCAACTCTTGGACTGCCTTCCTTCCTCAAGAAGACAAAGGACAGAATGAATAAAAATAGGCTTCCTGAACACCCCACTCTAAGATGCTACTGTAGGGCAGGTACACTTTCCGAGGCTGATTGCAGCCCGTGTGGGAAAAGCCATCAGGAGAGAGCAGTCTGGGTTTGCTGGGTCAGCCGAGCTGTGGGGGCCCTCGGAGTCACAGACAACGGCTGTCGCCAGAAACAGCAGATGTTTAAAAGCCTTTATTTAATGAAAACAGGAAGCACCCATTTACTAGCTGCTTTTTCTCAGCGAGAAATAGGATAATTTTAGCAAAAGAAGGAATCTTTTTAAAATTTTTACAGCTATATTATCTATGTGGAAAGCATATTTCAACCAGATTGATGCCTCTGGGGCATGAGTTTTAATCATCTCTGGATCCCCAGTGCCCAGAACCATTAAATGTTCAATAGCTGTTTGTCAAGTAAATGAACGAGTGAGCAACAGGAGGAAGTACTGAGAGCAGGTGATGGAAGTGTCCCATTGGGTTGGAGCAGGCAAGGGCAGCTTCATGAATAGAGGGCATTTCCCGTGAAAGAAGGGACATTGCAGGCAGAGGAGACAGCACAGGCAAAGGCAAGCAAGTGGGAAGGGATGCTAACTGTTGGGAATTAGTGAATATTCCAGTCGAATTGATACAGGAGAAAAAGGCCAGAAACAGATCTTGGAACTAATTTGTGAAGGGTTTGCATGTCCCCATCTAAATCCATTCACCTAACTATATATAAGATCACACGTCCCAGGTCAGACTTCAAAAGACTTAACCACGAGGATGGTTCACAGTGCCCCGAGTTTACAGAGCTCCTTCTCTGTGCCAGGCCCCCTGGAGTGGTCCGAGAATTGGCAGTGCCCCCCCCCCCAGAGCCCACAGTCTAAGGAACCATCCCAAGAAGGAGGAAATGTAGATGTGTAGCACACAAGAGCATGAAGCAGGACAGGATTGAAGCACAGCAACGGTGTCCAGTTAGGAGGGTCTCTGCCTGGAAAGGAAGTGGAGCATCTCAAGGTGGCCAGGGAGGTTCCTCGGGTGTTTCCAGGTTTGTCTCAAATTCCCCCACATTTGAGGCAGGTCACAGGATGTAAGGTACCTGACCCAAGAGTCATAGTGGGGTGTCCACTTATCCCACTCCCCAACACTGGCTCCTGATGCCCACTTCACTCCACCCCCATTGTGTCCGCATCCACACACTCCCTCTGCATCTCTGCTCTCCCCCAGCAAAAAAAAAAAAAAAAAGAAGAAGAAGAAGACTAGGAGAGTGTGGGTGCTTGGTGCTGGTCAGCCCTTGCCACAGAACCCTCCAGTCTTTCTGAAGGGTGGAGACTATCATCCCCATTTTACAGGTGAGGACACCAAAGCTGGGTTCGCACCCAGAGCAAAGCCCTGAGTCCTCTGTCCCGAAGCAGGGAAGCTTCCACTGCACAGACAAAAGTGTGGAGGCCATAATAATCAGCCTCATTTTTCTCCCCAGCGAACTTATTTGGGGGAGACCTTGGGGATGTGGTTCCAGGCAGGCAGAATTTAGTTCCCTGAGACAGTCTTGAAGGCAGAAGTCTTTCTTAAACATGGTACCAATCACCTTTGTCCCAGTTCAGAATTTGCCATGGCTCTTAGGCCCAAAGGAACAAGTGCCTGCTTCCTGCACCTTCAGACCTCAGGCCCCTCTTCAGCTTCATGGTCTCCACCTCAGCCTCAGCCCCTCCAGATCACCCACAGTGGCTCGTCTGCAGTCCCCTTCCACCTTCTCTGCCTTTGCACTTCACAGGACGGTCTTCTGCAGCCAGGACCACAGTAAAGTGGTCATCTATGTAGCCCCAGCCAAGGCAGTGTGCCAGGCACCAGAGTCTCAGTTAGTGTTCGCTGAACAGAAGAAGCTCAAACGTCTTCTCCTCCAGGAAGGTCTCAGAGATTTCTCCTCCCCATCCACTTCCTTTTAAAGTAACAGCATCCTCCTTTGTGTTTCCAGAGCCCTTTATACAGATCTTTATGAAAGACAAAGACGCTGTCCCCATACAAGAGTACAGGTCTTACCCAGAGTAATCACTGTCTTATCTGTAAAAAGAACACTTGAGTGAAATATGTGGAAGGACACGATAGACTTGTTCCACCATAAAGCAGTCAGCCTTGGAGACAGTGAGCACCCTGTCGTCAGAGGCGTGCAAGCAGAGGCTGACCAACCATCTATCCGAAACATCTGGGAGGAGATCTAAGCAATAAACGGAGAGCGTAGTTTTCCACTTTCTTTGAAACAAACAACCTAAATTATTTCTTTTAGGACAGGAGCCAGAAAAAGTATGTGTTCCCAAAAGAACAGTGGATCCTTCCTATCCTCTGGGACAGAAGACAGCAGCGGGTTGCAGCACAGGCTACAGGCGTTGTGAGGACATGATAGATTATGTAAACAGGATCTTAGACATTCCACGTGCCCATTCCCTCCGGCTCCGTAAAAAGAGGTCACATTTGCTTATGCACACAGCTGCTGTGGCACAAGGCAGGGACCCGGCGCATGTGATTCCCATTCCTGAGCGGGCCCCAGAAGGCTCTTCCTTGGCCCTGGAAATACACCTACAAGAGAATGTGGTCAGCTCACCTGTGCTAGTCCCTCAGCGACAGGGAGATCACTACCTGCCATCACAGAGCAGGTCTCTCAGGGAACACATAGCCAGAGAGGCCTCCTTACCTGGGCCTGGACCCTGCCTGTCCACGTCATTTGTCCCTCGCCCCACCACCAGGTGGTCATTCTCAGGAGTCTGAATTTTCTCCACAAGCAGCAAGTGGAGCCCCTGAAGGAGGGTGACATCACGGCTGAACTTCAGGTTGCTGGTGGTCACTGGAAAGAGGGGAGAGGGGCACAGCCAGAGGCAGGGAGACTGAGAAGGAGCCAGACAGTGACCTCACTTAAGACGGTGGTATAGACAGGTATGGACAGAGGCCACATATTTTCAAGGTTTATCCTTATTCTTAAAATCCTGAGGTCAGAAAAAGGATTAGCAAGCAGGAGTTATCAACAGGTGTGGTTTAGACTAATATTATTTTCTTACTTTAATCTTCATTGAATTTTTTTCTATTACCATTCTGTCCCCTTCTACACCCCTCCCCACAATGGACCAATATTCTAACTCTGTATTTGCCAGGGCTGCTGTGACAAAATGCCACAGTCTGGGTGTCTCCAACAGCAGAGCTGTATTGCCTCATAGTCCTGAAGGGCAGAAGTCCAAAATCAAGGTGTCAGCAGGATCAGTCCTTCTGAGGCTGTGCAGGGAGGACCTATCCCGGGCCAGTCCCCTGGCAGCTGGTGCTTTGCTGGCGATCTTTAGCATCCCCTGCCACACAGAAGCATCACCCCGATCTCTGCCTTCTTGCAGTGTGCGTGTCATGTCCAGATTCCCCCTTGTTATGAGGACACCAGTCCCCTTGGATGAGGGCCCCCCCAATGACTTCATCTTAATTTGATTGCCTCTGTAAAGGCCCTACCTCCAAGTAAGGTCACATTCCTGGGGGACCATTCAAGTAAGGTCCTGGGGGTGAGGATTTCAGTGTGTCCTTTCAGCCTAAAACAGTCTCCACACTCTCTCAAAGGTGACTTGGCAGAGTCAGCTCCCTGAGATGCTCCAGGGGGAGAGAGAGCTCCTGGGCTCTGGGATGTGCAGGAGCGGGTGTGGGACTCAGCCCCGCCAGGCCTGAGATTCTGAAATGCTTGGTCTTTCAGTACACAGGATTTTCTGCCCTTGACATGTCCTTTCCTGTTTAAAAAAAAAAAAATGCTTTGCAGTAAATATTGCCTTACTATTTTATTATTTGTTGCTGTTGATGGGGAAGAATTTTGTTCAGTTGATCTGTGTTGTCTGTAAAGTTGATCTGTGTTCTGGCAGCTCCAGGCTGGCTTTTGCATCCTAATTTCTGGCCAAATCCACAGCTCTGCATAAGGTTGTGAACTGGGTGGTTGGGTAGGAGTGAGGCCTTGCTGGCTTCTGATTGGCTAGCTCTGCTCTGGCCTGATTGGCCCAGATGTCACTCTATCATTACAGAGAGGGCAGGAGGCAGTTCTTATTCTCACAGGGAGCTGTCATATTTTACATGAGAGTCATTTGCATTTATTCTAAGCCAGTATCACATTCTATAAATAAAATGCAATGCCCCCTCCACACAAAAACATAATACACAAGTGTATTTATCATCGACTTTGCAGGAAATGCACATGTGGATAGAGCAGGGACAAGACCCTGTGCAGTAGTAGAGTGTTCTGTACTCCGACCTGGGATGAGATCTGAGGGAGCATGTATTGGGATCATTCTCAAAGTCCTTGCCTGGGTCTGGATAGCATTGGTTTCATCCTTGGATGGGCTATCACAGTTAATAGGTGGCGGATGCCTAGAACTCTGCGAAGAAGAATTCTGAGGCCACTTCAGAGTTTAATCAGAGGGTGCCATGATCAATTAGCAATGCCTGGCATGGGAAGAGCAGGGGTGGAGATGATTCAGGTGCCATCAGTATCTCCTGGTCATCTAGGCCCCTTACAGTGGAGCTGCCAGTGAGCAGGGCTCAATCTGGAATCCATGAAGGCAGGGAGGGCCCGTCCAAGGTGGTGCCCAGCCCCATGGCCCCTGCCCTCCCACCCAGGTCCCAGAAGCCATCCGAAAGTGCCAGCGGGCAGGCATCACAGTCCGCATGGTTACCGGCGACAATATCAACACAGCCCGGGCTATCGCCATCAAGTGCGGCATCATCCATCCTGGGGAGGACTTCTTGTGCCTCGAGGGCAAAGAGTTCAATCAGAGGATCCGCAACGAGAAGGGAGAGGTACGTGGCCCAGGTCTTCAGAGGTGTGAACCTGGACGGTGGACTAGGAGGTATGGGTGCTGCATGCCTGTCCAGAAGCCAGCCAATGTGCCAAGAGCCCGGTGACTCTAGGAGAGTCCCCTCCTTTCTTTGGGCCTCAGCTTCTCTCCCTGACCCCACCGACCTGCCCCCTTCCACATCCCTCTCCAGATTGAGCAAGAGCGAATCGACAAGATCTGGCCAAAGCTACGGGTGCTGGCTCGCTCCTCCCCCACAGACAAGCACACCCTGGTCAAAGGTAAGACTTGGACGGGCATGGGCAATTCTGCAGCCCAAGTGCCAGGCCTCTCCACCTCTTCCCCCCAGGCACCTGCCGCTTCTTCCCAGGACAAAAGGGCTTTTGCCTGGGGCTCTCCACACCTAGAACACCCTGATCTCATCCCCTTTGCAACCCTGGAGGGCTCCTAAAGGCCACAGTGAGGTCAGGAGGATGCAAATCTTCTCTCTGGGCTTCAGCTCCTATAGGAAGCAATGGGGCAGCCTATCTAGGGGTCAAAACTCATGGCCTGAAGGTTGAGTGGGATCCACAGGCATGTTTTACTTGGGTAGTGTAATGACTTTTCTATGTTGGATTTCAGTGACTTTATATAGACCCTGCCCTCTCACGTTTGACTCCATCGACACTCCGTATTGTCTGACACTCAGCCCACGTCATTTACTTATGTTCTGTCTGGCTCCAAAGCTTGGGACCTTGAGACCTTTAATCTGCTTGGTCTCTGAGGCCCCTGACCAACATTCGTAACCAGGCCCTGAAGGAAGGGCTACCCTGGGGAGAGCAGCCTGAGAGATGAGGCCGACAATCAGCATCCTTCTCCTTCCCTGTCTTTCCCCAGGGAGAGGGCACGCCCCTTGCTGAGCCCACCCAAGTGGCCAGATGCTGGGCACTTTCAGAGTCACACAGCCCTGGGTTCAAGTCCTGGCTCTGCTACTGATTTGCCGATCTTGGGCAATTCCTTCCCACTCTGGGGCTCAATTTTTCCATCTGTAAAGTGGCCATACAAGGAAGACTTCTGGCTGAGGTCATCTCTAGGACATCTTGGATTCCTTTCCCAGAGGTGTTGCCCAAGGACATTAATGACAGAGGATCTGGCCTGGGACAGAAACACAGAACTCCAGAACTGCAGACACCCAAGCAGGAGACCCCAGTTCATCCCCATTTTTTATCCAGTCTCATTCGTCCACTCACTCATTGTCTTGATAAATGCTCATTGAGGACCATGTGCTGGGCCTTGCTCTTAGTAGCCATGGCCTTTCCCTGTTGGAATTGATGGTCCAGGGCCCATCCAGCAGATACTAGATAGCTGGTTTCCCTACACAGAGCTAAAGGCTGCACTGGGAGATAAGAAGGGTGGTCTGAGACCCTCTGCTGGTGTCAGACCACAGACCACGGAAGGTGGGATGGGGTCCAGGAGAAGGGCCTGCGTTTCAAGCAGGGCAGACAGGCCCAAATGGAACCGGCTCTGTAGGACCAAGAGCCATTCCTGTAGTTAAGTCACAGATTAGGGGTGGCTGGGGATGAGGGAAGAGGTGATCAGAGAATGGGCAAGTCCTGACCGTGGAGGACTTCGTGAGCAGAGCCAAGAATGCAGATGTCCTTCAGAGACCAAGCGGGCAGTTAAAGAATGACTCTCAGTTGGTGCTGAGGGGACAGGTTCAGACTCAGGTGTTAGAAGGACTCTGGAGCTGCTGTGCAGATTGGAAGGGGAGCCCGGGGTTAGTGAGGGGGTGTGGAGATGCTGGTGGCAGAAGGGATGGGGACAGAGAGAAGTGGGAGGACTCCATGGGATTTCTGAGCCAGACCCCTCAGGCCTTAGTGATACATTTGATGTGTGGAGTGAGAGGGGGACATGTCAAGGTTAACACGCAAATCTCTGTCCCGCCCGTAAACTCCACACATGCCCAGTGATATTTTCACCCATCCTTTTCCACTGGTCCCAGCTCGGCGACAGGGACCACATGTCATCTGTTCATCCTATAATTTGTTGAGGATTTTATTGAAGATGTTTGGAGAGAGATCAAGGCCAGTACAGTGGGTCAGGCGTCATGGGTGAATGGCACAGCCAGATCTCAGGTGTGACTGGACCTCCCAGACAGTTGGAGCTCATGGTAGGCCCCTGGCAAAACCCTAGAGTCCCTGGAGCACAGGCCAGGGTGGCTGCTGGTGTGGCCATGGGCTACAGAGAAAAGAAAGGGTTCTGGACAGGCAAGGAGGCCCAGACCATGGAGAGCTGCAAACCAGCACTGGGCTAAGGAGCCCAACATCCCCTCCAGTGCTGGGAGATATGGGTGAGTCTGGAGCTGGGAACAGTCATGAGGGCCGGGGGTGGCAGGGCAGAGGCTAGAGAGGAGGCTGTGCCCAGCCCAGTGTCCTGGGGATCCCACCCCATGGAGCATCCACGGCCCTGAGCACACTCCCGCCCCATCCCACAGGCATCATCGACAGCACACACACCGAGCAGCGGCAGGTGGTGGCTGTGACAGGCGATGGCACCAATGATGGTCCTGCACTCAAGAAGGCAGACGTGGGCTTTGCCATGGTAGGAGCGGCTTGCAGGGGGCCCAGGGCAGTGTCTGGCAGGAGCCCATGGGCAGGAGGTTAGGGGAACGTAGACAATACAGCCTCAGGCTGGCAGTGCAGGACCTCCAGTTCACCTCAGCCCGTCCAGCATCCACCTTATGTGCCCAGGGCTTGTGAAGCTGAGCCTGGCCACCAGGGTCTCCCTGGAAGGGCAGAGGGAGGCTTCCTGCACTAATGGATCTGGGTTGGGGGTGGGGGAGGGAACAGGGAGAGGCTTCCTGAAAGCAGAGTCCAGGGGGCTAGGTCTGTTAGGAGTAGGTGTGTGTGTGTGTGTGTGTGTGTGTGTGTGTGTGTGTGTGTGTGTGCGCGCGCGCGCGCGCGCGCACATGTCTCTGTGAACCTGTGCATGTTCCCATGTGATCTGGTGGTGCTGGCAGTTGGGTGTGTTTATGTGGGGGGTTGTGTAGAACTGAGGATGTGCAGAGGGTGAGCACAGTGTTACTAGAGCGGCTTGCCTCCTCCGTTGACCCACCCAGGCTCCTGTCCCCATCCCCACAGGGCATTGCAGGCACAGACGTGGCCAAGGAGGCCTCGGACATCATCCTGACAGACGACAACTTCAGCAGCATTGTCAAGGCAGTGATGTGGGGCCGCAACGTCTATGACAGCATATCCAAGTTCCTGCAGTTCCAGCTGACAGTCAACGTGGTGGCTGTGATTGTGGCCTTCACGGGTGCCTGCATCACGCAGGTGGGTCCTCTGAGGAGTGGGCTGGACGAAGCATGCTGGAGCCTGGGGAAAGACAGACACCCACAAGGGGGCCCAGGTTGTTGTGCCCGTCAGTGGAGTACCTGCTGAGGGCCAGGAGCTGCTTTACAGACCTCAGGGCAGGCACCAGCCCCATGGGGCAGAGGAAATGAGGCTCGGACAACGGGGCAGGGTTTGCCCAAGGTCACCTGGCAAGTGGGAGATGTCAGGCCTTACTGCACATCTGCCTGCTGCAGGCACAGTCCAGGCCGCTGCTCCAGGAGGCAGGGTAGGCGGTCCTCATAGGAAGGTAGAGCTCCTAGCCTCATAAAAGACCAGGAGGAGGCAGGCAAGGGAGACCAGGCAGCCAGATGGGGGCAAGGAGCTGGCAGGTCCCAGGGGCCCTTAGTTCTGACATAGAGTGTGTCAGGTTAGGCCTGTTTGCCTGGGATCCTGAGGCCAGTTGGGGGCAGCAGGAGGGAGTCCGGGCCTCTGTGTCACTGGGAGAGGCAGTGTCTATTGGGATCTCAGTCTGGGTCTGGAGCAGCCACAGGTCCTGAACCCGGGCGAAGCCCACCACAGGCCCCAACATCTGCAGCTTCGCTGCTTCCTCACCCAGCCCCATGCAGCAAGAAGCAGTGATGATCCCCATTTTACCCATGCAGAAACTGACAGGCGAAGTGCCTGCCATTGCTCTCACAGCCGCCTGCCGCCTGCCTTCCCCAGGGGCGGGCCCCGCAACTCTGGGGAGGAAACGGGTATTCCCAGGCCTGGCCCCTCCTAGCAGCCCTGTGGGCAGACAAGTTCCTGCCCACAGGAAACCCCTAGAGACCCGGAGGCCAGCACTGCCCTGAAGAGCCATGTGGCCCTTGGAACACTGCTCTCCTCTGTTTTGTTTTGAGCCCTTGGGCATACACATGGCAGCACCCAATACCCAAGCCCTGAGAGTCAGAGCCTGGGGGTGGCTGAAGATGTCCCTTCTGCTCTCACGGGCCTTCTGTCTTCGTCTGTGGATGAGAAGCTCCCTCTAGTGGTGGTTTGGAAACACTCCCACCTCATGGCAACTCATTGTTTCTCAGAGACCCACTGATGCCAGATGGGGAAACTGAGGTTCTGAGAGAACTGTCAGTTTGCATAAGGTTTTAGATTGAGTTGGGGGAAGGGCTATGATGACCTTGATGGGGATATCACGGGCACTGACCCCAAGGCGCATGTAGTAATCGGTGAAGGCTGATGGGGAGGAAGAAGCTGCGGGGTGTGGGGAGCACTATGTGACTGTGCCAAGGCAGATGTGGGAGAGTGGGCAGGAGGAGGGTCTGTGATAAGCACCTAGGAGGTGAGTGAGTGTCTGCGTGCAGACAGAGGGGGCCTCAGCAGTTCCACAGAGAGGACAAAGGGACGAGGAGCAGCTCAGGGTCTGTGAGCTTCCTGGAGGAGGTGTTTCAGCAGTGGATGAGGCTAAAGCCATGGGGAGAGAGGTCTGGGCTGGAAAGAGGGAGATGTTGGGGAGAGGTGGACCCCTGCAACAGGGGTGGGGGAGGCAGGTTTAGAAAGAGAGCAGGGCCTGAGAAGGAGCCATGGGGAGCACAGATTTAAGAGGCAGGAAGAGGAGAGGCACCCTGAGGGAGATGGAGGAGGGAAGGAACGATCAGAGAGAATGAGGGGAGTGGGGTCAAGGGTGCAAGGACGAGGCGGTGGCCAAGCGCCACAGGGAGGCCAGTGAAATGAAGCTGGGAAATTCATTCCTTGATTGTGACAAGTAAGGCACAGGCAACTTGGGGGAAGGCATTTGAGGGGCATGGAGAGGCCACAGTCTGGCTGCCAGAGACATGGCACGCAGGGATGTGAGGAAGGAGGGGGAAACAGACTGAGCAACTTTGGACAGTGTAGACGGTGCAGCGTGATAGCACAGAACAGTGTGGATGTGCCATCCCGGTCTTGGGCAGAGAGGTTGGAAGGACCCACGCCAGACTGCGGGCAGTGGGAACCTAGGGGTGGTGCAATCACTGATGGGCTTTAGCTCCTGCTGTTACTTAATTGCCCAAATTTTCTACCATGAAATTATGTTATTTTTAGAATCATACATATACACAATTGTTTAACTTAAAGTGGGATAAAGGGTAAGGAGAAAGTGAGTGGCAGTGAAAAGAAGACAGGGTCATGGGCACTGCTAGTGGGAAGGAGAGACTCCAGCCATTGACAGCTGAGGGGTAAGAGGCACCAGGGAGGGGACAGAAGGAGGTGGAAGAGAGGGGGTTCATGCTAGAGGTTGGGGGGAGGTCTTGGCTTCAGCCTAAAGGTGAGACTCGTGGAGGGGAGGAAGGAAGATGGCAGGCAAGGATGTGGCTGAATTTACCAGAGGGCAGAGACCTGGTGGCCATCAGGCCGGGGGAAATCCATTTTGTCCTTGTGGAATAAGACAGCCAAAGTGGGCAGGTCTGGGCTGTTCTCCAGGGAAAGCCTCAGGAACCTGCTCTGCGCCTGCTCAGGGACTCAGGGGTGGGGTGGGCCGGACCCACTGGGCAGAGCAGCCTCAAGGCTCCAGCAGGAAGCCACTTAGACCGCAGTGATGAGGCCCATGCCAAGCACTTACTTGGCCCATGCCAGGCAGCAGGTGGGGCCGGCCCCCACTGTGACAGTCCTCTCCATGGTTGCTATCCCCAGGACTCCCCTCTGAAGGCTGTGCAGATGCTCTGGGTGAACCTCATCATGGACACGTTCGCCTCACTGGCGCTGGCCACTGAGCCACCCACTGAGACCCTGCTTCTGAGGAAGCCATATGGCCGCAACAAGCCTCTCATCTCACGGACCATGATGAAGAACATCCTGGGCCATGCCGTCTACCAGCTCACCCTCATCTTCACACTGCTCTTTGTTGGTGAGTCCCCTCCCCACCCCTTGTGGACACCATGTCCAGACCCAGCATCCTGGATTCACATCTGCCGTCCTGTTTGCGCATGGGTGACGGATGCTTAGGGAGGTGGATTTAGTTGCTCTAGGTCACACAGCAAGACTTGGGCAGAGCCAGGCTCTATGCTGTCTGGCCAACCCCCAAACCCAGGCTTTCTCCATGGTGATAGCTCTGAACGTTGAGTATGCACCATGCAAGGCAGTGCGCAAATGCCAATGAATGCCCCTCAGGCCAACCCCATGGGGGCCTGTGGCTCTGGGGGGAAGGGACTGGCCCCTTCTCTGACCCATTCCCACATATTACCCTTGCCTCGTGGAAGGTATCCTCAGCAAGACTTCCTCGGGGAAATGCCACACTCCTGCCCACCTACCAGTTATTTCCACAACAATTTCACTTAGGTTGCCAGCCACTCCGTGAGGCAGGCTCCGTTGCCATCACCCCACATTACAATGGTAGCACCAAGCACAGAGAGGTGGGGTGACTTGCCCAAGCATATGCAGTCGGTCTGAGGGGGGAGCCCGGGCAGAACCAGGTCTGGCTGGGGCTAAGACTGGCCTGGTTTCCATGGTGCTTCAGAGATGATCCAGGCAAAGCCTACCCCCAGGTAATAGATGAAAAAACAGAGGCCCAGAGAGAAGAAGGGGCTTGTCCATGGTCACCCAGCAAGTTGGGGCCAGCTGGGAGTCCCCAGCCTGGGCAGGCTCCCTCCACATGAGCCTCCTCAAGCTGGACTTTCAACACCAACAAGCAGTTGCCTCAAAGTCCAGAGTACAGATGAGGGTGGGGCATGTATCTAATAAGATAACTGTCCTCAAAGGACAGTTATCTTGCATACATTTCAAAGGGGATGTATTGGCAGGACTGTTGTAAAGATCAGCATGAACAGCCTTGGGAAGGAGAGACTTGCAGAGAAAGCTGGAGGCGAGGAGGGAAAGGAGGGCAGCCCCCTGGCTTACTTGCTGGCTTTCCCGCATGAGCACCTACTCTTGGGGTCTTGGGTTCAGCTAGACACCTCACACCCAGAAAACCCTGCAGCCCCACCTGGCACCGCCTCCCACAGGCATGCCACCAGCAGGTGGCCACATAACCCCCCGGGGGCTACTCTGCCCTCCTCCCTGTGACAGCCAGGTGTGAGAAGATGCAGCAACATGGGTGAGTCTGGACCAGCCTGGCGTAGAAGCCCCAACCTCCATATGGAATCAATATTTATGAAAGCCCTGTGAGTTTCCAGAGGTCTCAGCAAGGGGCGTGCTCTGTTACAAAATGCAGCACTTTGTGGGGAGCCCAAAGCCATGGCCTCTCACCAGCTACTCCTCATTCACCCCAAGTCCTCCCAGTCCAGAGGAGTTTGTCAATCAGGGTCACTTTTTTTTTTTAAGATTTTATTTATTTATTTTTAGAGAGGGAAGGGAGGGAGAAAGAGAGAGAGAGAGAAACATCAGTGTGCGGTTGCTGGGGGACATGGCCTGCAACCCAGGCATGTGCCCTGACTGGGAATCGAACCTGCGATGCCTGGTTCGCAGCCCGAGCTCAATCCACTGAGCTACACCCGCCAGGGCAGGGTCACTTTTTATAAGCCATGTCGCTTGATAAGACAGACAGCATTCCACTGGCTGTCTTATTTCTATAGAAATAGATTCATATTTCTATAGAAAAGTGGAAGACAGTTTACCTGTCTTTCTTCCCCAGAGGATACGGCTTTTGTCACCCCTTCACTTGCACTCACAGGCACCCAGCAGCACGGGCCTCCCTGTCCCCCAGTGTCCAGAGCATGCCCCCTGCCTGGGCTGCCCACCCTGCTGCTCAGAAGAGAACCCCGAGCCAGGCCCAGCGTCTCCTCCTGACTGGCCCCCGCTCAACTCCCACCCTGGGCTTGGCAGGTGAGAAGATGTTCCAGATCGACAGTGGGAGGAACGCCCCCCTACACTCACCACCCTCAGAACACTACACCATCATCTTCAACACCTTCGTCATGATGCAGCTCTTCAACGAGATCAATGCCCGCAAAATCCACGGCGAGCGCAATGTGTTTGATGGAATCTTCCGGAACCCCATCTTTTGCACCATCGTTCTGGGCACCTTTGCCATCCAGGTAGCCAGGCTGCCACCCTAACCTGGGCCCGGGCGGTCAGTGGGCAGCAGGAGCCCCGCCACAGTGCCCTGAGAGCCCGGACCTCTGAGCTGGCCCCCAATGACCTGTCTCTCCGTCTCTGTCTCTGCCCCCTTTCACCTCCAGATAGTGATCGTGCAGTTTGGGGGGAAGCCATTCAGCTGTGCTCCGCTGCAGCTGGACCAGTGGATGTGGTGCATATTTATCGGGTTAGGAGAGCTCGTCTGGGGTCAGGTAAGTTCTGGGCAGGATACGGGAAGTTCCTCTCAGCAGGAGAAGGGAAAGAGCATTGGCCAGGGAGCCCGGAAGCCCCAGGAATGGGTACCAGTTCTGCCAGGGGCTTGCATATGGCCCCAGAGAAGGTCCTCCCTGTCTCCGAGCGACGGGAATTGGCTGGCCCAGGTCCCCAATGCTTGTCATTTGGGTTCCATCACTGTGCTTTTTGCCATATTTCTACATACCACTGGTCCCATTATTTACTTAATATTTTCATTCAGTCACATCGGGCTTTTTCATCTGAAATTTATTTTAAAAGACAAGTTTATATCACTAACATGAGTAGAAAATCAGTTTCACTTGTCAGACATAGAAGCTAACAAAAAATAATGTAATGAGCACAATGTTACTAAACCAACTGGATGCCGAGGCCCACCAGGGCTCGTAGCCTCAGGGCGGCTAGTTGTTGAGAAGGGAGGTCAGGTAGGTGGTGGCACTGACGGTGTGGAGGGGAGGCCAGTGAGTGGGGATCAGGCACAGGTGGAGGCTCCTTCAGAGGGCTCCACGGGAACGCAATGGCGAACTCTGCCACGTGGCAGAGCTCCATGCTGTGTCTGTGGCCATCTGAGATCCTCCTGGCTTTGGGGACCCCTGGGCTGGAGGCTCTGCAGGAGCCCTTCCATCTGTGACCCCAGAACAACTCCCCCCATTTCCCTTTCCCCCTGTTGCCCAAGTCGCCAAGGCGCACGCACACACACCCATCACCGTGCTCACACAATGCAGCTCAGAGGCCCTTGTCCGGGAAGTGGTGCCTTCCAGACGTGCCCTGAGCTCCTGGGCCTGAGCCAAAGGGCTCGTCCTGAGGTGCCCATCACCCAGGCAGGGGCCCAGTGGCCCTGAGACCATGTTCTTGTCTCCAGGCTGTTCCCAAGCTTGAGTGAAACACTCCAGTGACAGAGATTAACTAGATCATAAAGGAGAAAGTTCAGTTTCACCCCAAAGAAACCTCTTTAAATTTGGGGGCTTCTTTGGAGAGTTGATAAACTGGAAATGACTTAGTGATCCCATTTCGGGGGCACTAGAGCCTACACCCTTAGAGAGCTCAAGCTCTCTGAGCGTGCAGACTCCTAACGCCTAAGGACGATGCCAGCAGGCAGTGCCCACTGCAGACCCCAGGGAAACCCTGGGGCTGGGCATCCAACCAGCCCCTGGCGGTCCCTGCAGGGATTGTGAGGGGCCTCTGACCACTGGCACCTCCGCTTCCCCATGGCACCTGCCTCCCAGGCCTCAGCCCCATGGACAAACCCTTTGGAGGAAAAGTAAGAATGAAGGTGTTCCCCCTTCCCATGTTGCCTCCCCTTTTGGGGAAGGCACCCATTCCCAGAGTCCCTGAACTGGCTCTCCCCAGGGCACCCGGGCCTGAACCCCTGTTGCTCAGGTGGGGACCCAGGACCTAGTGACCTCAGAAGCGAGCCCAGAAGCTTGAGGCCCAGGCAGGCTCATGCACGGCAACTTAGACACACCATCTCACTTACCCTCCAGCCCTGAGAACTGACCTCAGCTTATAGATGGGAGAACCAGAGCTCAGAGAGGTTAAATGACTTGCCCGTGGTCACGTGACCAGTGCAGTCTGGAGTATTCAAAGTCACATCTGCCCAACTCCTGAAAGCGAAGATTTTCCACTGTGTCCCCCTGACTCTGGATGAGGGAGTGAATGAAAAAGCAAATTAATAAGAGATTTAAAGATTGTATTGGGAGGAGTTAAGGAGTGAGTTGGACCTGTAACCAGGTAATTGGGTCAGAGGAAGGGGAGGTAGGGAAGGAAGGAGGCTACCTGAGGGACCGCCCCCACGGCCCTGACACTACTGGGTCCCCTGCAGGTCATCGCCACCATCCCGACCAGCAGGCTCAAGTTCCTCAAGGAGGCGGGCAGGCTCACGCAGAAGGAGGAGATTCCGGAGGAGGAGCTCAACGAGGACGTGGAGGAGATAGACCACGCTGAGCGAGAGCTGCGGCGGGGCCAGATCCTGTGGTTCCGAGGCCTGAATCGGATCCAGACCCAGGTACAGGAGACTCTGGGGCTGGGCCCACACCTGGCCCAGCGGGCAGATGAAGGAGAAGTGCGTGCTCCATATCACCTCCCAGGGCCACAGCGGCCGGGGTCCAGACCTGCTCTCGCCATCTCACAGATTTCTTACACACCTGCCTTCCTCACACGCACTCCCGGGCAGCTGCTAAAAAAGCAGCAGCCTCCTGAGGAGCATTCCACCTCACCCACTTGGCCAGCAAGGGGTCAGACGGGCCCGGGGGATTGCCCCTGAGAGCAGGGGAGGGGTTGACCCTGACAGCTGGAGTGAATGAGGGACTCTAGTCAGGAGGGACTGGAATCAGAGCTATGGGGCCACTACCAGGAGGGACAGTGCAAGGCTAGAGGCTGGGCCCTGTGAGGTCAGGATGGTGGCTTCGGGCCAGGGTTGGCCCCAGATTCTCCCAGGGCCAGGGACCCGCCTGTGAGGTCCAGAGGCTTATACACATTTGCACCTGTGCTCTTCCTCCATAGTGGGCTTCGGGTTTCAAGGCAGCTCTGGGGAGCAAAGCTTGGTTTTCCCCACGCATATACAGACACACATGCGCACACCAAAGACACCTGCAGACGCACATCCGGCCAGAAGCAGGTTTCCTCCCCAGCACAGAGACCACGTGGCTGCCACGTACCACATACATGACTGGGCAGCATGCCCACCACATACTGCAGCTCTCACAGGAGCCAGCCCCTCCGCCGAGGTAGGGGTTGTAGTTCACATTGTGCTTTCACAGCCTCGTGAGATGGGGAGTAGAAGGGTCTCTGAAACTAGAGAGGGTTAGTCTCTTACCCAGACCATTGGGGAGAGCTGCATCTGGCAAGTTCACAGCCTCCCAATGCCCATCACACTCTGGGAAGTTGCAGAGCCCCCACCTCCATCCTGCCTGGTGGTCCAGCACTTCATTTAACGAACATAACAAACAGTAGGTCACCTGGGCTGCCTCCCACCCACAGTGCACTGTCCCAGGCATCACCTCATGGGCCTCCTCTGCCTCCTGAGAGGTAGGTATGCCTCCTCCAGTTTCAGAGGTGACTGAGGTTCAGGAGACAGCCTTTTCCAAAAGCTGGGGTGGGGGGCAGAGGTGGGTTTCAGACCCAGAGCCACCCGATGCAGCCTGGGCCCTCCTCCCTGGCAAGTACCCAGTGCCCAGCCTCCCGGGGCAGCTCTCAGTGCGTGTGGCCCTGGTACTGTCACCGACCCAGCCCACAGCCTTTCAGAGGTCTCCAGATTGCAGGACACCGGGACTGTGGTATCTTGAGTGGACACAAGTGCCTATCCAGCCTGGCTCTTACACCAGTGTGGGCCAGGTGCTTTGCCACTCACAGATAACCCTGCCAGGTAGGTGGCATTGCCCCTTCTGAAGGACAAGAAACTACATTCAAGCACCTAGCTCATAAGTGGCATGGCCAAGGTCTGTCCACGCAGAGCCCCTCCATGCCACTCAGTCTCCACACCCAGTCCCCAGTGGGGCTAAGCACCCTTCTTGCCTCCAAGCCCCATGTTCCATCGCCCCCAGCCCCCAGCCCGGCCCACTGGCCCCTGCACCACTAGAGCAGAACAAAGGCCGAGCCCCGTGTCCCCCCAGGGGCCCCAGGGCTACAGATGGGCCCGGAACTGAGCAGACGTCTGTCAGAGCCTTGGAGTGTGTCTGGTATTTTTTGTTTTGGTTTCAGTGACGTTGTCGTTGTTGCCGTGGCTGCGGCTGTTCTCGTGGCATTGCGCCTGTCAGTCGTGTAGCTGTTTTGTTCGTTCTCCTCGCAACTTGTCTCGTTCTCTCCTCCGTTGCAGATTGAAGTAGTCAATACTTTCAAGAGCGGGGCCTCCTTTCAGGGGGCCCTGCGGAGACAGTCCTCCGTCACCAGCCAGAGCCAGGACGTAGCCAATCTCTCTAGCCCTAGTCACGTGTCGTTGTCCAATGCTCTTTCCTCTCCGACCAGCCTTCCTCCTGCTGCAGCTGGGCGTGAGTGTGAATCCTTCCCGCCTCGGGCGCCTCTGACAGCGCCGGGCGGGCCGGCGGGCAGGGGCCGGGGTGCCAAGGACAGGGGGGGCAGCCGGTCACGGTTAGGCCTGGGGGCTGAGGGGCAACAGTCGGTCAGGCAACCACAGCCAGCCGTGGGGTGGCAGTCTCTTGGTGGGCCAGGGTTGGCTGGGGTCAGAGTCAGGGGTTATAACCAGTCAGTCAGGGGGTTGTGAAGGTTGCAAGTGGTCAAAAAGTCGGGGTCAGTCAAAGGATCACTATCAGTCAGGCAGGTTTCAGTAATTAAATGTCCCAGCACACTACTAGGTCACAGCAGCCCAGGGGGAGCAGTCAGCCACAAGGCACAGCGCATCGCAATCAGTCTGGGGTCATACTCAGTTGCAAAAAGCCTGGCCACAAGGACAAGGGTCAAAGTTGGCCAGGAGGCCACAGCTGTAGTCAAAGTCAGCAAAGGGTTACCATGGGTCAAGGTCCTCAGGGTCACAGTCAGTCATAGTGGGGTCCAGCCAAGAGAAGGGTCACTGTAGGTCAGAGGTCACAGGCAATCTGGGGTCCCCAAGGAGATCACAGCCTGGAGGCCCTGCGCCCAGTGGTTCAGAACCCTCTGCCCTCTCTCCTTGCACACCTAACAGCACCAGCTGCCTTACACACACTTTTCACTGCACACTGAAGGTCTGACCTCTTCCTAGAAGGGATAGGGCCCCTAACCAATTAAGCTTGACCTCAGGTAGAACGCATTGGGCTAAGCTTTGCATCTTGGCTGGGTGCCAGAAGGCCCTAAGGGATCTGGTCTAACCCTCGGCTTCCTGCGTTCCTCACCTGAGAGCGAGCCCGGGGCCCTGACCCCTCCATCCTCTCCCTGCTGCGAGCTCATCTCCTCGGGCCACCACTTCTGACCTGGGTCTCTCATCTCTGGCCTTGTCTAGATCTTTCTGAACCCCTGTGGCTTCAGGTCCCTGAGGGAATAAGAAGTCTCTGTCTACCATCTGCCTCCCTTTCCTTGTCTCCAGTAAGCCCCTTTTAAACAGCAAGGGAGCCCATTCTGGTCCTCTCCCATCGCCACGGTGCACTCACTTAGCCAGCCCTTGGGCCTCGTTGAGGAGGAACAGACTCCAGACCTCATCTCTTGATGCTTTATCAGATGCCTCTACCCCCACCCAAACACAAAACACGGTAACACACACCCCCAGCCGCTGAGAGGAGAGGGCCTGTGTGCTGGGTGGGAACCACGCCATCCGGGCCCTCTGGCAGGGGGCGCACGGCACAGAGAGCCTGCTGGTGGTGTGTGCTCACATCCCATGACCTTTCAGTGGATGCGGTCCTGCCAGGCATGCGGGATGAGAGGAAGCCCACAGGAAAGGTGGGGAAGCCCCTCCTTGTTCATTCATTAGCACAAAGCCACAGTGGTGGGGAGCCAGACTAGCCAAGAAGAAGTGCAGGTGCATCTGAGCAGATGGCGTCCAGAGTCACAGTTCCATGAGGTGTCACTAGGAAATCACCGCCAGGCTTTCTCAGGGCAGGAAGCACTTTGCTCCCATCCTCTCCCCTTCACATCAGAGAGACCTCACCTTGGTGGGAGGCCCTCACTCAGCCAACCTAGTTCTGCATCAGCACCGCTCTGGCCTTGCCCAGACACCACCTGTCCCACACAGTGACCAAAAGTGTTCTGTCCCGGAGAGACACTTGGGAAAGAATCTGTTCCTTCTGGCTCCTGCCACCTTGCTGGTGACACCTGCACCCTGCACCCCTCCAGCTGGGTCTGACCGCCAGAAATCTAGCTTCTGGGAATATGCTTACTTCTTTGTCCCGTCTTAGTTCAGCCTCCTTCTTGAAGTGTGGCACCTCACAATGGCCACAAAAGAGCCAGACTGGCATTCCTGCCTCATGTCCTTTGTAAGTCTTCCCTTAGTCCATCCCCCTCCTCTTAGCTTCCGGAGTCTAGGAGAAAGAGCTCCGTCATCTCAAACCTTGGCAATTGCATTCTCATCTGTTCTTCTGTCCTTTATGAAAGTGTTCGATAAGAATGATCCTGGGACAGTCAGCTCTTAGCACTTCTTCAAAGAAGTACCCATTTCTGTCCACACTTCACTTCCTATCTCTAAGCCAATCTCCTTCCAAGCCAGATTGATCCCCTTTATCCCAAGGTGACCCCAACTTGGGAACAGCCATAGAAAAGGAACCCATAGGCCTGGGCCCTTGGTTCTCTCATAGGACCCGAAGGGGCTGGTCAGGCTCAGCACCCTCCCCCTGCCCCCAGCCACCACCTTGCCTCTCCTCCAGGAACCATGCCTCCCTAAGAATCTTACATTCCTATCCTCTGTAGTAGACTCAGCCTATGATTCCGGGTCCCTCCTTGGACCCTTTCTTTGGCTTATGGTCTCAAGAAGAGCCTGGCTGTCCCCCTGCCCAAGGGTACTGGTTCCAAAGGGATCACAGCCTCTGTGGTTTCAACACACACGTTTTGGTCAACACAGTCACAATGCAAACTCTGAATAAATATCCCCTCCTTCCTCTTCTGCTGAAATAGCTTTGAAATAATGTCACATCCTCTGGTCTCCAGTCATTCCGAGAGCCCTCTAGACACTAAGCAGGGTCCCTTCAGAAGCCAGAAGTCTTTCTTCCCACAGGGAGGTGTGAAGCAAGTAGCCAGGAAGTAAGATTAGGTGAGATGGGCTGGGCTGCCTCCCGCGTCTGAGCAGGGTCTTCCTCCTGGGGGTTCTCTAGCAGAGGAGGGTGGCCATGTGCATGTTGAGTCAAAACACCTGGGGTCTTTGTGATCTGAAAGGAGTCAAACCACTGTCCCCTGGTTTATCAAGAGCTGGCCAGTGTGCGCTTGGTCTGACTTCTGACTCATGACATTGTGGTGAGGAAGCCCACCACCACATCCACGTCCCTCCCCCAGCACCACTGGGACATGGGGGCACCAAGCAGGCAAACGCATGTGATGAGAGACCAGCCCTATCAGACTGGCATCTGGAATGTTCAGAAGGGAACTCTGGTCTGCTCTCTTACTTTCCTTTTCTGACTTACTCAAAAATAAGTTTGTTTTCCCCCCAGAAACTTAATAACACACCCCTAATGCCTTATACTTGAGCCTCATTCAACATCTTCCCAAGCAGGTGCCTACATCCTTCACTTCATATATGCCTCACAACTGAAATAAGAGGAGGGGGATCTGCCAATACAGCCATTTAACTGAAACAGACACTGAGGCTCAGAGAAGTGGACTGACTTGCCCCAGATCACACAGCAAGTGAGGGGCAAGAGGTTAGATTGTGAATTTCCTTGTTTCCCCCACCATTCCATACCACTTCCTAGGCAGGCCCGCAGGCCCAGAACCCACAGAGGTTAACTCTCCATTCCAGAACCAGTGCCCATACCCAAAGCCTCATCCAGCAAAAGAACACCAATTCTCTGGGGTCGAGACCAGGGAGTTGTTTCTCTGCTTTTGAATCTCACCAGCCTGGCAGGGACGGGGAGAAGGGCACCTTCCCCCTGGTGATTAAGGACAAAATCAGCATTCGGCTCTTTGATCCAAGGCCAAGCTACACAGCCTTTCTGCCTTATTCCCCTCAAATTCCTATCCCATCTCAAGCCAGCTTTGTACTTAGCAAGTTTGTAGCAGGTTCCATGTTCATCTGCGAGAGTCCTGCTCCTTCAAACCAACCAGGCTATGCGCATCGGACGCCTGTGCCCAGGACCAGCCACTTTCTGGGCTCTGCCTGCTAGACAGGGCTGGTCCTACACCCATGTCCCCTTCAGACTCTGGGCTCTGAGGACGGCAAGGGCAAGAGTGTGCCTCTTTTAGGGGGAGGAGTGGAGGCAAGGAAAGCCGGACCTCTCAGTAGCATGTTGGTACACAGTTCAGTGCAGTCTTGGGTTGTTAAGAAAAATGGCTTGCTTCTGGGGTGGGGGGGCCCTAGACCTCTCTGCTTTCTGAATATTCCATGTGTTTGTTTCCCTAGAGGGCTAGAGAACCCTGGACACAGAGTTCAGCAAGAGAGAGTGAAATTAAAAGAGGTTGTGAGTCTTTAACCTTGAGCCTGAAATGAATGTGAATCAATCCCAGACTCTTGGCTTCCTTGAAGCCGGGTAAACATTCGAGTATGTCGAACCATCCCAGACCGGGCCTCTGCATTTCCTCAGAGCCCTCCAGGAGACGTGCACGGGCCTCTTGCTCCCTTTGTGCCGATGAAACCAAAACTCCCGAGACCTCTCTTTCCCTGTACCCCAGGCCCAAATGCGGCTGACATCACAGCGCCTCCTATCAGGGTAGGCAGGGAGGAGAGATGGAAGAGTTTTTTTTCTTCCCATATTTTTTTTCCATTTCAGCCTCGGAGAGAATTGGAGACTTGAGATGGCCGTGGCGGGTGTCCCGAAAAGTCTTGTCCCCACAGTCTTGTCCAGAGCAGTTCATTCTTTCTGTTGTCTCCATGCCAGGGGGAGGGCAGGGGGCTGCATCTCATTGTGTGTCATCCCCTCTGCGTTGTCAGTCACACGACAGGGTCCTGCCACCATCCCTCTGCCTCCACCAGGCGCTCCTGCCGGCATCTTACTGTAGTTCAGCCTCAGAACATTCTGGACACTAGGCTGGGCAGCTACTATGATAATTAGTATTCCCATTTTACAGGTAAGAAAGCTGAGGCTAGCAATCCCTTTTTTTTTTTTTTTTTTTTGCTGTTTTCACTTAGTCAAGTGTAATGGCCCACTACTGATCAGGAGCTCAGAATACTTAATAATCTCTACAGACCCACAAATAGGGAATCCAGGGAGAACAGACTCTCAGGGCAGCCCAATGGCCATCAAGGAGTGCCAGCACTAAGGCACAGCCTCTGGCTGGCTCTCACTTGGCACCTGATGCTTCTTCTTTAAATCATGATTCCAATAGGCAGGAGAGGGACAGAGGTGCTTTTAAGAAGACAAGGAAAAGTCAGAACTGGTAAGTGAAGGCTGACAGCAAAGCAGAAGTACTTTTTAAAAGAAAGAAAAACTATGGGATCTTATACAAGACCAAAAAGATTCTTGAGAAAGTTCAGTTCTTCTCCGTGTACTCTAAATTTAAAAAGAGAAGAGCACAGGGTGTGCTTCAGAAAGACCCCCCCCCCCGCCGCAAATAATAAAATAAACCCTGAGCTTTGACTTAAAATCATCAGCCACAGTCATCAAGAAATTAATTTTCATGGACAGCTTCTGCTCCTATGCCCCCACAACGAGCTGCCCTGGGGTTACTACGAGCTCCACAAATCCTGGGACCACAGGGCCTCCTCCTGTCCTCCGCCCCTCCCAGGCCCACAGTGTGGGGGCAGGCACCGCTCTGCAGGGCAGGCCATGCAGGGCACCTGCAGGGCCGCAGCCTCCTCCGCTGAGGCTCTGCTCCTTGGAGGCACTGGTGCTGCCTTGTTTCCCCTCCAGTGGCTCCGCTGTGAGGTGGGCTGGGAAAAGAGAAGGAAGCACCTTTGACCCGAGTCCCCTGAGCCCCTTGAGATGACAGTCATAGCCTACCCCCTCCTAGGAGTCCAGAGGAGTGACCCCCAGCTTCAGAGGGAGGTTCCAGTTCCTCTGCACCCTGCAAGGCAGGACAGAGTTTGGCCAGTGCTGGGATGCGGCTCGCCCACTGTCAGGGCACCAGAAGCGGCAGCGCCAGGCCTCAGACTGGAGTCTTCCTGACTCCAAGTCCAGTGCTCTTTCCTCCAGCCCAGAAGACACAACACTCCACCTCCTTCCATTCTTCAGAGAAGCACAGGTTCCAACTCAGATGCAGAAAAAGGAAAGAACTTGTTTTGAGCTCAATTCCACACCCTGAGGACCCTACCCAGGGCTGGGTTGGGCCATCTGATTCTGGCCTCATTTTTTGGTTTTGTATTTTCAAAGCACCAATAAAGAAATCAAATACCCCAGGAAATAAGGGACCCCCCCAAACCAACCACGATGACTGGCCAGGGCTTTGAGTCAATACTCGAGTGTTTACCTCCCAAATGCATGAAGGAAAGAAACGTTGGGTACAAACGACCTCTGTTCACATTGTCCAGGCTTCCAAGTATAGCGTGTGTCTGTCTGTGTGTGCCGTGTGGTTCCCAACCCCACCGTGGCATGCTCCCGCTCCCGAATGTCACCAGTTCGCCGGCTCCTTCGTGCTTTCTGGCTGCCTCTGCTCTGCACCCCAGAAAGCCCTGAGTTGGCTTTGGTTTGGTTTGCTTTGCTGCCTTTGATTTGATGTTCCTGTTCTCTGTTTGGCCCTCGTGTGTCTTCTCTCATCCCAGTCCATCCATCTGTCTCTCCTTTCTGTTGCTTTTCTGTCTATGACATGTTATCTGTTCCATGTGGTATGGTTTCTTAACTGCGTGTGGTTTTTCTTTAAGAGTAATTTATTAAGAAATAGCCTCTCCTCCTTCCTATTCTGTTCCCACCTGGCCCCATCCCCCTTTTGCATGGTTGGACCTGCTTTAAAGTTAACAAGGCTCAGTCTCTCCCTAGGTCGGGTGCCCACTGGAGTGGACTCTGCTTCCTTTGATCACTGTCTCCCTTCTTTTTGATGAGGCTTGATTCCTCCTGTCCTAATATTGGAGTTTTGACTAAAACCAAAGCAACGTTAAAAACCTCATGGATGCATATAACCTGAGCCCTCTTCCAATCTTCCCCTCCCACCCATGCTCATGACACCCAGCGACCATGGATTCTAGCCACCTGCTGAGCCCTAACCCCTCTCCCACCTGACCCTCCTTCAGCACCCCAGAGCTTGCACTGCTCTCACTCCTGCTCTTCCCTTACAGATCCGCGTCGTGAAGGCGTTCCGTAGCTCTCTCTATGAAGGTCTAGAAAAGCCTGAGTCTCGAACCTCCATCCATAACTTCATGGCTCACCCTGAATTCCGGATCGAAGATTCGCAGCCCCACATCCCCCTCATCGACGACACTGACCTGGAAGAAGATGCCGCGCTCAAGCAGAACTCGAGCCCGCCGTCCTCGCTCAACAAGAACAACAGCGCCATTGACAGCGGGATCAACCTGACTACCGACACAAGCAAATCAGCTACCTCTTCAAGTCCAGGGAGCCCCATCCACAGCCTGGAGACGTCGCTTTAGCTGAGGACCCCGCCGCCACCCACCTCCCGGGCACCCACCCATCCAGGCACCCAACTCACACAAGCAGCAAGGAGCAACAACAGGAAACCAAATACTGGCGAGAAAACCGTTTCCACCCAACAGACCCTTTTTCTGGCTGCGATGCTGTTTGAACTCTTTTTCACTTTGAGGCTAGGGGCGGGATCTCCTCCGGGGGCTTCAGGGAGTGAGTGATTTCCCCAGAACAAGCCCTTCCTGGCTCCTGCCCACACACGGACCAGCCATGCGCCCGCCCAGCCGCCATGTCCCCTGCATGAATGTACTGTACACTTCCAGTCCTCCCCTTGTTTGGTTTTGGGGGGTTGGGGAGGGTTTTTTGTTTGATCTCTTCGGCGGGAACTGCAAACAGACTGTTTTCTGAGACTATTTATCCAATTCACTGGTCTGTGAGTTTTTGAAATGCTTGCAAAGCATGGTCTCAGTTGTATAGGTTAATTTAACAACTTTTTGAAATTGCAGAGCTTAACTCGCCTGTAGACTTGCACCAACGGAACCGAAGAACTTCATAGACACTCACAGGTTATATCCATCTCTTTGTATCTATATCAACGTATACTTACTCAAGACTGTATACGTCCATATAGATAGGTAGATAGATATATATATATAAATATATATACATGGATATATAAAGTTTCTTTGCCGGCATGTTGCCTTGTTTCCGCTTAAATTGCTCTATTTTAACTTATTTATGTCCTAAAAGAAGAATGTAATTTGTTTACAAACCTGTAGATAACGTCTTTGGCTATTTGTACGGTTTAAGAACTCTAGTGGTTGAGATGCTACAAAAACAGCTCAGCCCAACAGACACTTCCCTGGATTGCATCCCTGATGTTTTACAATAGCCATGCTCTGATTTTTGCCTGCTATTTCCGTTCAACAACGTCACTACCACAAGAGGCTCAGGCAGAAGCCAAATGCTACCAAGTCTCCAACCCGAGGGGTTTGACACCATGCTCCGTAGACAAAGGGAGAGGAGAGAGAAGGCTTCCTGGGCTTGGAGCCCCAAAGGCCATCCTGGTCCAGAGATGACAGGATTCCCAAAGCAGTGGGTGAAGACTTTTCTCTCAATGAAACTCACTTGGGTTTACTAAGAGCATTTCAAAAAGAGGTTCTCTTTGGCACTGTCTGTATAGAGATTGAGGTAGTGTTGTAATATTATAAATGCTATTGTGTTGATTTTTAATTAGTAATTTAGAGATTTATTTCCTTATAAATTGCAGCATATGAGCTGTTGGCATATTGGATGAGGATCGTTATGGCTTGCTGCTTTTATTTTTATTTTTGAAGAAGAATAGCCTTTTTCTCTGCACTATTTAGATCCGAACAAACCTTATGATGTGTATATTGAGATGTATTCAGTGTGATTTTTAAACCAAATTGTCTTCCTGTAGTCGCAATATATACTGTAGCCTTTTAACAGCAAGTCTTGCTTTCCCAACAGAAAGCCATTCTGAAACCCTACAGTATCACAGGTGAGAAAAGGAGGTTATTTTTCCCTCAAGACAATTACAGCACTAGTAATCCCACTTAATAAGAGCTTATTTAATTGTATGTCAGCCTCTTAACTGCTAAGCACTTTGTGGGTATCAGCTTTTTTCATAAAAGAACTTTTGTATTTAATACAAAGTTTGCTTTGAGACTTTTCAGCATACAATCTTTTTCCATAAAATTGTACAGTGCAAAAGACATTTTAATACCATGATCAATGACGTCCCATGCTTCAAGGAAAACCAAACACTTTCCGCCTCGCTTGTGAAATTCATCCTCATACTGACCCTTCCCATGGTTGCTCTGTGTCAGCCCCGCCCCTTCCCTTCTCCAGGCCCAGAAAATTCTTCCACACACAAGATGAGAGCCACTCGGGAAAAGAGCCATAGTCAGCTGGGAGGGCCTACATCTGGATGGCTGTGGAGAAACCTAAGGGTTTGGAATCCCAAGTCAGCCCATCCCACCTGGCAAACCCTTCCTGGAAGGAGGACCTTCTTTGCGCAAGAGCATCACCTGAATGTCATGAAGAAACCTCTCCGAATGTACGCAGCAGGGGAAACTGCAACCCCAAAGGGGTGACCAGCCATCAGATAGGCTTATTGGATTCCAGTACAACACCACCGAAAGCCAGCCCACTGCTCTCCTGCCTGCCAAGAACGGAAAGACCTGCACGTGGGAATCATGGGGCAGCCTTGGAACGTGGTGGTTGTGATGTTTTTCGTAGTTTCCTTTCTCAAGGTTTTCCATCTTCCCCCTTCTTTGTTCCCATCTTGTGTCCCTGACCTCATTCCATGACACCAGGAAACTTGCCCTTGCACACTATGCTCCCTGTTTATTTGGAGCCAGGATGCAGGGAAGAGAGGAGATTCTCTGGATCACAGCTTGGAGAACAGGGAGCGATGGGAGCTACCAAGAATGCCTCACATTAGTGTTGGTCTTTTCTTGTCAGGAACGGTGGATGCTCGCACACACGCACGCACACAGGCACACACATCCACACACACAGGAAATGATTGGTTTGTCAAAAGTCACTGTAGTACATAAAGCTTGCACTCTGTGTCCTATATCTAGCAGCATGGGGTACGTTTGGCAGTTCACCCCATTAGGGGGTAAATAATTTATGACCATTCATCTGTTTTTACGAATTTTTTTATCTAGACAATAATTGTAAATAAAGAACTCACCGTCTCTGTTCATTTAATACTATGCAATGCTTTCAATTGCTGATTCTTCTTACTCCCGCAGTGTGGTTCTGAAATGTTTGTGGTTTAAAAAAAGAAGGCAAGAAACCAACATCAAGCAGAAGACAGTAAATATACATTCTGTAACTAATCCTTTTTTGGGACCGCACCATCCACTTAGCTTCTTTTCTGTCCTCTGAACCAGGCCTGCAGGAGAAGGTTGCAGATTCAGTTCTGAGATCTAAGCTCACTAACTTGTCTCCCTCAACAGATGAGGGGTGAGCAGAGGGCCCATTCAGTGACCACTGTGGCTGTAGAATCTCCCACCTTTGGAGGAGGGCAGGAAGGAAACTGAGGAGTTTCCTCCCTGCAGCTCAGTCATCACTTTCCCTGACTCAGAAGCAGCCTTGATTGCTCCCACCAAGCCCTCACCATGGCCCTTTGCCCCCTTGTGCCAACCAGAACATAGAATTGGCAAGAGGGAGGGTGCCCTGCTTCTGAGACCAGACCAAGGAAAATGACTGCAGTGGTGCAAGGACTCTGGCCCTGTCTTATCCTGGGTATCCCAGTTAATGAATAGACACTCTTTTCCCCAACTATGTTGAAATGTCATCTTTACCACACACTGACAGCTGAGACAGGCTTGAGTCTATTTCTGGAATTTCTCTTATGTTCTCTTTCTGGGTGTCTCATCTGGCACCAGCCACACAGTTTTAATTATTGTTGGTTTATATAATGTTTTTACGATGTGGTGGGATAAGTAACCTTCAGTCTTTTTTTAGACAAAATTTCCAGGTTATTCTCTCACATCTATTCTTCCCAGTAAACCTTAAAATTTTGCAAGTACTCCACCCACCTGAAATACTGAGCTCTGTCATTCTGTGTGCAAACATATTCCAGCCATTGTTAAGTACTGTCCACTCAGGGTCACTAAAGAGAGTGTCCTGTAATGAGAAACAAAAAGGGCATCCTGAATCTTGAGGGAAGCCCAGCATTCATTTCATACTCTCACTTGCTCCCTAAGCCAGGGTATCATTAGGAGAGGCCACCAACCCCTCCCCCAACCCCAGTTTGGGACCCAAAATCACCTACCTGGGTTGTGCTAGGGTGGATCTTTCATCTGCCCTGGTCCAGACAAGAAAGAAGGGGTCTCTCCCAGACCTAGAGCTACCAGAATGTGTGGCTCAATTGTTTATTTCTAATTCTCCTTATGGAGAAATTATTATTTCCTGAACTGCTTTTTTTTCTCTCTCTCTTTTTCTTCAGAGTTTTCAGCGGTTGTGTGATAGTCCTTTGGGATGCAGCAATTTCTTGCCTGGACCCTCTCACCACCCTGACTCCCCCTACCTGCTCTTGCTCTTCTTCCCGGAGGCTGTCAACTGGGCTCACTGTGACATGCCTCCCATCCAAAACTCTCTCCATAGTGTCCAAGACCCCACCATGAGAAGACCAGGAGGGAAGGTGCATTTTTTTGAAGGCTTTTGGGTCTTCCAGAGCCAAGGCCTAAATCAGACAACAGTAGAAAATCCCCTGGTCTTTCCCAAGTTCCAAAGCAGGCTCTCTTGATTTCGATGTAGAGATCCTATTTTCCCAAGTCAGGGGAGGGGTATCCTAAGCCCTGGGTATCAGCCATCACCCCCTCCACTGAAAACGATATTTGAGGCTGCTTTGGGACTGCCCTTCTCAGCCCCCTAAGTCTGTTTTGTAATGCCTGTGGTGCTCTCCCTCCGAACCTTTCCTCTCGGGGGGTCGCCACACTTTGCTAACTCTCGTGTGCACATATTTTATAACAGAGTAGTGAGGAAATGGTGCCGCCTCCAGCTTCCACAAGCTGCCCAGGCTCTGGGGGGTTCTGGGACAATCGGGGCTGGGAAGTGACTGTGCTCTTATTGTACACTCTTTATTTCTCTGTATCTCTGGCTTGTGCTTTTTGTAATTAATGGGATTTGTCTGCCTTTTCAACACTATACTGAGCAATAACAATAAATGCACACGTGGAAACGCAGACATGCTACACATCACAAGGCCTTTTTCCGAAGGACAAGCTGGGTCCCGCCCTCGTGGATCGGAATTAAGGGGGACACTGAGTCCTGGGAGGGAAAGGCACTTTGCCCAAGGGTTCGCAGCTCAGTAGGTGGTTTCTCTCCTTCACGCAAGTCACAGCTTTCAAACATCCATCATTTAAGGGAGATAAGTTAAGCCTGCCATGAGTCTTTAACCTTCCATGGGGAACAGCTGACAGTCTCAGTGAGCAAGACTTTAGGAGAAGAGGCCTAAGGAGGAAGGAGGAGAAAGAGAGTCAAAGGCTAGAGCACAGGTGGCAAATACAAGGCCCATGGGCCGAATCTGGCCCTCTGCCTTGTTTTATCACACCCAGCACCTTGTTTCTACCCAGTGGCAACACCGAGCTCCTTGCCCCTAGTTAAGGAGTAGTTACATTTATACAGTCCTTAAGTTACATTCGGCCCTTTGAAGGCAACCTCGAGGCTGATGTGGCCCCCGGTTAAAATGAGCTTGACGCCCCTGAGCTAGAGGCTCTGGGAGGTAGGGACACAAACGGTAAAGCTAAGAATGGCCTGATTTGGGGTCTGCTACTAACGAGGGGGAAGTGATGGAAGATTTGGACAAAAGATGTAGGTGGGGTCCCCTATTTGGGAAGGGCAAGACAGAGAGGAGCCTGGCAGCCTACATCCCAGCGTTGGTCCAATGGTTGAGGGCTGCACATGCACACACCACACACATACTAAATCCCAGCTTGTCTCAGGGAGAACTGATACCCAAATCAAGCACCATAGACCCATCTAATTTCCAAACAGTTTCACATCCAGAACCCGTTTAATCCTAACATCAACTTCAGAGGAAGTAATTATTGTAATTTCCACTTAACAGGAGACAGTAGCACAGAGAGGTAAAGGGTGTGCCCACAGAGTAAGTGGGAGATAGAGTAGATACCTAGCAGTGTTTATGCCAGAATTGGCCCTCGAAACCTCTGTATCATAATGTCTTTCAGTCCCACCAGCAAATACCTTAATGAATAAAACAGTTGCATTGCTTGTCCCAAATCCCCAATCTATCCAACTTTAATGCCTACACCAGGGAGTTCCTTTAGTAACAACTATGCCCCATGCATTGTATTTGTATTACATCTAATATGCCATTGTCCACATTTTTCACTCAAGAGACACAAGGGTTGGAGAGAAGGACATGACCTTATTACCCAGAGGATCAGTGGAGCAAGTACAGATCCAAGGCCAGGGCCTGTCCCTTGAAAAACAGGAGACCCAAGAGTCCTGCCCGTTTTGTTCTCTGTTCCACCTTAAGCACCACCCCCTCACACCCCTGCACCGCTGCAGTATTTCTCCATTAGCGGGAAATAAGGAGTTGAAAGCTGAGGTGGGGGTGAGAGGGTAGGTTGCTTCCCAGAGGCCCAGCCCTGAATTCTGTTACGACCCACCTGCCCCTCTCCAAAGCTCCTAATGGTCTGGGTCTATCACACTGAGTCTTAACATCCTCCTGCCATAGTGACCATCTCCAGCTGGAGTTCTTCCCGCCAGTTTCAGGAGAAGAAACTGAGGGACTGTGACTTACCCAAGGGGAGCCTAGGCTCCACCCTAAGTCAATAAACTCCTTAACCCAAGAGGGACCCAGGGCTGCGAGAACATAAGGGAGCCCTCAGGCTCTGTCCAGAGCACAGCGTTCTCACTGTGTTGTGGGAAGCCAGGGACCTAACGGTTGGGGATACTGGGAGTTGGGTCCTGAGCTCTAGCTGCACAATCTTGGCTGAGATCCCTCTTTGCCTGGAGGAATCTATCTGATGGGCCAGACTCACCAGACCCCAGAACTGTGGGGATGGGGCAATTTGGAGGCAGGGGCTCCATCACTTGGAGAAGGCAGGGCAAGAGGGCTCCGCCTCTAGTAGGAGGCATTCCCCTAGCCGCCTTTGCCCCTGGTCCCAGCCTTGGGTTATGAGGAGAGACTAACAACAAGGAAGCGCTAGGACCAGTCTACCCACTACCCCCAAAAGTGATCGTCCTTCAGTGCTCATCATAAGGCCGGTCACGCCCAGAACCGCAGGGTAATAGGTAAAGCTGTAGTTAGGAATCCTATCTTTCACGTAAGGATCTCGCGGGGTGGGGAAGAAGATAGGTCCGGCGAGAAGAGCGGATAGGGCTTCAAATACCAAAAGCCTTGGAAACGAGAGCCCCACTGTGTGTCCCGCGCGTTCCTCACGGAGAGGTGAGGGCCCAGACGAGGGTGTGGCGCTGTCCCTGAAAGGCACGGAACCTTTGTGCACAAAGAGCCCGTTGCTGCCCGGAGGCTCCTGCGCCGCAGCCCGGCAGGCCAACCGGGCCCCGGAAGTGAGCTGTCCGTGGCGCCGCTGGGAGCTGCCACGTCCGAGAGTAGGATCTGCTGCTGCCGCAACCATGGTGAGTATTGGGACCGCGGACGCTGAGCGGGGTTCCGGCCATGGCCGCGCCCGCCCCGGGCTCCTCGACCGTGCTAGTGTTCAAGTCCCAGGCTGGGACTGCGTAGCTCCCTTCCACCGCTTCGAGGTTTGGAGGCCTCCGGACCTCTCGGCACCTTTCCGCAGGGGGAGGTCGCGGAACCTCCCGGAAATCTGCGGAATGCGCCTTTGACGCACCTTTCGCACTTTCCTTGCCTTCTCTTCCCCCAACAATTGAAAACAAAACCAAGAACATTGTAGGCGCTACTGTACCCTGAGGCCTTAGTAAATGCCAAGCATTATTCATAATCTCAGCCTTCTAACAGCCTTTACTGTAAGGTAGGTGCTGTTATCGACACTTTACAACTAAGGAAGCATCTCGCATAGCTGGTAGGTGACGATCTGAGATTCGAACCCTCTAAACCATTCCTTAATGATGTGTGTGGAACAGTGGCCGGGGCTAGGGCCCCGAGGTATCATGTGCACTTGAAGAGACTGATAGAAGGATGAGCTGAAGTCTCTGAGAGCATGGGCTCAGTTTTTAAAATCTGGATTCCACAGTGTACATTCACTCCACACTTACTGAGTGAATGACTGAACGGGAGAACTAAGGGATGAAAAGCATCCATTCTCAGCCTGGCACAGAGTGGGGGTTCAGTAAACTAATGCTCTCAGGAACGTGTGTGCACGTGGAGTTCTGAGGAAACTTGGGTGAACCCAGATATCGGGATACCAGGTTTAGTTCTTGCTTTGCATTAGGACTAGGTTTTAAATTACTCATCTCTTAGCCTCTGATTCTTCAGCTGGTAAGAACTGGTGACTCCTATGCTCTAACAGGCATCTCATTCTAAATGAATTTTTAGCTCATTAACTGATCCCGAAGAGCTAATACACAGGTGGCAAACACAAGGCCCCCGGGCCAAATCCGGCCCTCCACCTTGTTTTATCCAGCCTGGCACCTTGTTTCTACCCAAGCACTAATCTCTCACTTAATTGTCAAGGAGTAGTTACATTTATACAGTCCTAAAATTACATTCGGCCCTTTGAAGGCAACCGAGAGGCTGATGTGGCCCCCTGTGAATGTGAGTTTGACACCCCTGAGCTAATATGTTTTGAGGGCTGCCACTTACTACTTAACAAGAACTAAACAACTTCAGGTTCTCTCGAGGAAGGACTGTTTATTTAAAAGGAACTTTAAAAAAAAAAACTTGTCCAGAAACATGGTTCACCATTCTGGCTGGTGGGTGACAGTGGTATGAAACTACCAGTAAACTTCTTCCTGGCTTATTTAGCCCTCAGCCATTGATTTAGGGAATTCTGTGTAACTACTTTATGTTCTAGATAGGCAGCCTAATGGTGTGGGGTGTGTTGTGGGCTGGAAGTTAGGTGGAGCTCTTTTCCCAGCTTCCCCTGTAACTAGCTCTGTAACTAGCTCTGTAACTTCAGCAAGTTCTTTCTCACCTTTGGATTTCTTCAGTTGCTTGGTCTGTCAGACAACTCTGATTAACGCTGCACTTCGTCCTTCCCGGTGCACATGTGGAAGCACTCGGTAACCTGGCTGGCTTGGCCCCCATACGGGACTTCTTTTTATCTTCCTTGCTTGCCTTTGCAGACCTTGGGTCCCACTTTTAGGGAGGCTAGAGTTTGATGGGAGAACCTGTACTCACTTGATGTGTGCCTTTTAAACGGCTGTGCAGCCATCCTCTTCCAGTGCCCACCTTTCTGAAAGTCAAGTCAGACTTCATACCTGCAGGGTTTGTGCTGGGAAGAGGTGAACTGGGGGAAGTGGTAAGAAATATCAGTTCCAAACAGAAACCTTTTCAGCCCTTTTCCATCCCATGAGTTTTAAGGAAAGAGTGGTTAAGCAAAGTAAAACTGTTTGTTTTTCTTCACTTACTTATCTATTCAGCAAATAGTTGCTGAATTACTTCTGGTTACAAAGCACTGTGCTGCATGATTTGAGAGGATTCACAACTGCAGACAACACAGGCCCTCGCTCCAGGAAGCGTGCCTTCTACCTGGGAGAAGAAACAATGTAAAGTGTTGTAGACACTTAATGCTCCAGATGTTCAGAGGGGACAGCTATTTGGGGCACCTGGGAATCTTCAGGAAGGGGCCGGACCTTGGACTGGACCTTGGAGAATGGGTGCAAAGGCGGTGCTGTTGCAGCTGTGTGGCAGGCCTACCAGCTGCTCGACCCCGGAAACCAGCAGCAAGTCTAGAATCTGTTGCAGGTTGTGGACCAGGGAGCAGCCTCAAGAGACACTTGAATAAATTCTCCAAGTCTAAGATAGTAGCCTTAGTATGCAGAAAACTGCCTGGAACATCGCGGGTTCTGTCGTCCAGCTGGGGAGCACCAGTCATTCTCCCTCGGAGTGCCTCTTCCCTCTCCAAGGCAGCCGGCCCTGTTCACATCCCCCTTCTTTGCTCGTGTTCTGCCCTCTGCTTAGACTGTACTTTTTTTCCTGTGCCGCCTGGCAAGTTCCTTAATTAAATCCCAGTTTGCATCCAGCACCACCGGCTCTTAGGCTGCTATAGCACATGTAAACTACCATTAAAGTATTTATCTTGCCATGTCAGGGTTACTTGTGTGCGAGCTTCTCAGGGGCAAGAAGTACCTCTTATTTGTGTCTGTATCTCCAGTTTCTGGCACAATGCTTGCCAAAAGGAAGGTACTTCGAGTGAATGTTTACTGAGTAAATAAATGGAGAAATGCAGTCAAGAACTTTAGAAGTAGAAGTGATCAGTGGGTGTAATAAGATGACTGCATTCTAACTGCCGTTGGTTCGTTTACCAATGATATCTTTGGTTCTAGGTATCAGTAATTAACACTGTGGACACCTCCCATGAGGACATGATTGTAAGTATTCTTTTAGCCCCCCTTCGCTGTCTGTGGACGTGGGCATTTCTGTGGGAGGGAAGCATTCATGAGTACAGTGTAGCATTGCAGCCTTTGCCTGTCAGACTGTGGCCTCAGGGGCGTAGTCAGTCTCCCAGCAATGCCCTCTCAGTTAGCAGGGCTGTGGCAGTCTAGTCACGCTCTGGAGGGAGGAACCTAGGAATGGTGTGTCACTCAAGGCCTTCAGTCTTCTGGCCAAAAAAGTTACCCGGTCTGGGATGGACGCTGAGCAGGTACAGAGGCTTCACAGTGGTCTTCCCATCTGTCCTCCTGCTGCTGTCACTGCTGAGCCCCATTGAAAAGGGGGTTAAAAGAAGAGAGAGTAGGAAGATGACTCAATATAAAGGTAGGTGGCAGGCTTGGCAAAAGCCCAAGACAGAGCCGAGTAGAACCACCACAGACAGAGATGCCAGACAAGGCCCTTTGGACCAGAAGTCATTAACTTGGGGTGTTTCCCGGGAGGCAGGCACAGGGCTTGATATAAAAGGACAGAGCTGTGGGAGAAAGTTCAGAGATTAAAGTCTCCCACAGCCTCGTGCAGGGCCAAGCAGCCCAGGCAGTCTTTGAGCGAGACCCAGGTCAGTCAGCTTACAGCCTTTCCTGTCAGGGTTCCTGACCACCAGTGGTTGCTTTGCGGCTTCTGAGAGGTTGTCTGGCCTCGGTTGTATAGGTTCCCTGGATGCAGCCATGTGTGGTCTCACTGTAAGGTCACACCTCCTTGGAGAGAGTGTGGCATTATGGGTGAAAGAGCCAATCTGAGACTCCTCAGCCAACCTCTTAACTCTTCTGAGCCAGCCTTGATTTCTTCATAGCTAAAATGGTAAAGATAGTGGACGTGCTGCCTGCTTGTGTGGGTTCAATTTGAGGAGCAGACAAGGCAAAATAGTATGACTAATGCCTGCATGCTAACTGTCAGATGCCATGCTAAGTACTCTTCATTCCTTACCTCATTTAACCTTCATAATAACCCTTGAGGCAGAAGCTATCAGTAGCCCCATTTAAAGATAAGGAAACTGAGGTTCAAGAGGACTAGGTAATTTTTCCGAGGTTGCACAACACATAAGTTGAGGAGATAGGAGTTAAATCTGTTGGGTACGATGCCCTCCTTCCTCCCTAGTGTGTGGTAGCGCCGTAGAAGTGCTGCAGAAGTGCGTTTACAGAGCTTGAACTCCAGGCACTGCCTTCCATGAGGCCTAGACCAGGAATAGTAGAGAAGATTAATTTTCAAAGAATCGGGATGTTTTTCTTAGGTCTCTACGTGAGGTGAGAAAGGAATTTTTGAAGCAGATGGAGTGATTGCTTCCATTGAAAGGGCATAATTGCTCCTGGTGACCATAAAAGTGACAACTAATAGTTCTTGAGACCCCCAAGGTGGGATAACTGAAGAAAGTGCCATCTGTTGGAATGGGAAGGGCCAGCAGACAGCAGGACGGCAGGCACAGTGGCTCAGAGGAACCATCACCCCAGATGGACACAGAGCTATAGGCAGAGGCCAGCCTTAGGTCTGGGTGACCAGTCAGCATCTCAGAAGTCAACTTACCAGGGGTGGGGCTGGTGACATTTAGAGTGTGTGTAGACAGTCTGGGGTGCTAGGCACACTACTAGAAAAAAGATCCACAAAGGATCTAGGGCCGTGGGTAGAGGAAGGAGTCCCGTGTCTGAATAGAAACCTATGACCAGGGCAGATGTGCATCATGGAGGGCCAGATTGGGGCCTGCGGGCAGTCAAAGGCCTGCTCCAGGTGTCATTCCCAGTAGCCCACAGAACCTCAGAACACCTCGGAGGGCAGGGGGCTGTTCCTGAGGAAGAACAGGGAGGCTAGACCAGCTTTTTTCCTTCCGTGGCCACCCTGCAGAACAGGATGGGAAAGGACTTCCCCATGTGTGTAAAGGGTCTAAAAGTAGCTGGGTATGGTTTGTCTTGTCACTTTCAGAAAGCTGTTACGTGTCGGAGAATGTTGGCACGCTAGCTTCCTGGCTGATAGTGATGATTCTTTGGGGTTAGGTTAATTTTAGGTAGACTCTGGTCCAAACTAGAGTGTCTGCCCTGGTGGCTGCGCCCACCCCGCCCGCCCCACCGCAGGCTTCCTAAGCAGTCCTCCCTTTGCAGCACGATGCCCAGATGGACTACTATGGCACCCGCCTGGCAACCTGCTCCTCGGACCGGTCCGTCAAAATCTTTGATGTTCGCAACGGAGGGCAGTTCCTCATCGCTGACCTCAGGGGGTGAGTGCAGCCCACCCTGGGCATGGCCTGAGGGAATGATTGGGCTTTCCCAGCATGGCAGGACAGCCTGAGAGCCAGATCAGAGCAGCCCCACAGCACAGTCCGCAGAGAGGACACCCAGGTCCCAGCTCTGCCACCCAGATGCCCACTGGAAAATCTTGGACCAGGGAATCAGTTTATCTCTGGGAGCCTTTACCTGCTCACCCTCAAAATGAGCTGACGCCACCTTCTCCCATGTAGAGCCTGTCACAGCAAGCCTCCAGTGCTACTGCTACTTTGGAAAGTTAGGATCTTCCTTTTTTTTGCCTCAAGTTTTATCAGCATGATCTAAGTGTCACTCAAGTGCAGTAATGTGAGACCATAACCTTCACCATTTGGGGAGACATTCTTTTCTTCCAGAGGGTCCAGAATCACATGACTGAGGAGCCAAATGCCACTTTCCTTGTGCCACACCCCCTGGCTGAGCAAAGAGCTGCTGGGGTGAGGCCGGGCTGCCAGCTCTGGCAGAGGGGTCACATTTGCCGTCACTTAGTCCTTTCTGCTCTGTTTCTAATGCTCGAAAGACGTAAAATTTTGGAGGGATAAATTCATACCCCCATTCTTTTCTACCCTGGTTAAATCTGTGCTAGGTTTATGACCTGAGTCTACGGAGAGTTTCATTAGCAGTTCTTTTGTAAGGACTGGGAGTGTGCTATTGTCCCAACCAGAGGGAGGAGGGAACTGCCTGCCACTTTGGGATGAAAGAATAAACAAGGACAGCAGCAACAGCTGAGGGGCATTGAGTGTTTTTCCCTTGTGCCACACAAGGTCTTTACGGGAGTCATCACAAACACTGGGCTGGCCAAAAAGTTTGTTTTTTTTCCATAGCACCCAGTTGTCTTCTTCATTCGAAGCAATTTCGTTAGACTGCATTATGACAGCTGTCATATCAGCGTGCATTTTAAAAAATTTATCAAAATTGGTGGATTCTTGTATAGCCATTTTAATATTGAAAATGGAAAAAATACGTTTTTAGCGTATTATGCTTTATTATTTCAGAAAAGGTAAAAATGCAACTGAAATGCAAAAAAAAGATTAATGCAGTGTATGGAGAAGGTGCTGTGACTGATTGAACTTGTCAAAAGTCGTTTGCAAAGTTTCAGACTACCTCTTTTGTGCTGGTGCCTACCCTTCCTTGGACCAAGAGATGGCCCCAGTACCAAGGCCAGCATGGGGCACATGCTCAGACGGTACTTAACATGTGAACACACAAAGAGCAAAAGATAAGAGAGAGACATGCCTTTGAGCAAATTAAAAGAGTAGCGGAGCCCTGGCTGGTGTGGCTCAGTGGATTGAGCCCCAGCTTACAGACCAAAGGGTCACTGATTCCATTCCAGATCAGGGCGCGTGCCTGGGTTGCAGGCCAGGTTCCCAGTGCAAGGTGTGTGAGAGGCAACCACACATTGATGTTTCTCTCCCTCCTTTCCCCTCTGTCTAAAAATAAGTAAAATCTTTTTTAAAAGTCTTTTAAAAAGTAGTAGAAAATAACAAAATGAAACAGATACTGCCCCCTAAAGAAGTTGACCATCTGGAAGGATAAATAACAACTCATTCTGCAGATACTTCCTAAGCACTTGTGCGTCAACACACCTTGATTGATCAGTGACTCTGCTGATGACAGCAGGTGTCAGTGGTGCTGGCTGCCATCTGGGTCAGGTGAGGGTTCTTCCAGGTTGATTCAGAAAGGCTAACTTATAGTCCTGACTTGCTTTGAAAGCCTGTCTGACCTCTGGGCCTAAGGTTCTCACTACTCAGTGAAGGTCCTTTGTGGCAGTGTTACTGTATGGCTGTCCCTTTTGAAATTCTTAAGCAGTTCTGTCCTGACACATTGTCTCTGCCTACCAAGGAAGCCATTTAGTTCTGCCCAAAGTGGCCACTGGCAGAACTCTGTGGGTTCCTCTGGCCCACCTGAGTAACCTCTGACCCCTCCCTTTGCAGTCATGAGGGACCTGTGTGGCAAGTGGCCTGGGCCCACCCCATGTATGGCAATATCCTGGCATCCTGCTCCTATGACCGGAAAGTCATTATCTGGAAAGAGGAAAACGGCACCTGGGAGAAGACACACGAGCACACAGGACACGACTCCTCGGGTACAATGAGTGTGGCAGGGCAAGGTGGGAGGGGGCCCTTGGGTGAGCGAGAAGAGCCTCCGTCCTGGCTGATGCTCTGGTTCTCTTCCCCTTGTGATGCTTCTTGGTTGTCCCTCGGGTTTGGGTTGGCTTTTGCACTAGTGGTCCAGAGGGGAAAGAAGGCTCCAAGTCCTAAAGCCACTCCAAAGCAAAATGAGAAAAGCAAAGACAATGCAGTTTTTAAGGTTTATTTATTTTAAGTGCTAGCCTGTATTCTCAGACTATTGTCCCACTTATCTTTTGTTAAGATAGACATTAGTTTAGGAAAAGATAATGTTAGTAGATTGGTTTTTTTTAATCTCTTTGACAAAGTTACAAATTGCCCACGGTGATCCATGCAAATTTACTTAGGGATTTAGAAAAATGATAAATGTAGGAAATCAAAGTTTGCTCACTGTGCCTCCCTCCTTCCTGTAGTAAACTCCGTATGCTGGGCGCCCCATGACTACGGCCTAATCCTGGCCTGTGGAAGCTCTGATGGGGCCATCTCCTTGCTGACATACACCGGGGAGGGCCAGTGGGACGTGAAGAAGATCAACAATGCTCACACTGTAAGTCCAGCCCCCGCCTGCATGGACAGCGTAGCTCTGCAGACTTGCCTTGTGTGTCGTGCGGAGAGGGCAGGAGTAGTGTCGCTGCTGTGCGTGGGCCAGGGGAGGGGCTGCTGGTCAGACATGCTTGGTAGAGTAACTTGGAGCTTCTTTGCTTGAAGCCAAAGGCTGCATCCACGGAGTTTACCGTATCTTTATCCATTCATCCGTCCATCGATGGACACTTAGGTTGTTTCCGTATCTTGGCTGTTGTAAATAATGCTGCAGTGAGCCTGAGGTGTATGTATTTTTTGAATTAGTGTTTTCTTTAGACGAATACCCAGAAATGGCAGTGCTGAGTCATGTCATGGGTAGTCCTATTTTTAATTTTTTGAGAAACCTTCATATTGTTTTCCATAGTCTTCCACCAATTTACAGCCCCACCAAGATTACACAAGGGTTTTCTTCTTCATATCCTCAACAATATTTGTTATTTCTGGGTTTTTTGATGATAGCTATTCTAACAGGTGTGAAATAGTATCTTATCGTGGTTTTGATTTCCTTGATGATTAGTGATGTTGAGCATCTTTTCATGGACTTGTTGACTATCTTTATATCTTCTTTGGAAAAATGTCTGTTCAGATCCTCTGCCCATTTTTATTTTTAATTTTTTTAAATCCTCACCAGAGGATATGTTTACTGGTTTTTAGAAAGAGAGAAAGGGAGAGAAAGAAAAGGGGAAAACATCCGTCAGTTGCCTCTCATACGCACCCTAACCCAACCAGGGATTGAACCTCCAACCTCTTGATGTACAGGGTGATGCTCCAACCAACAGCCATCCAGCCAGAGTATCTCTGCCCATTTTTAAATCAGATTTTGTTTCTTTGATTGAGTTATATGAGTCCTTTTATATTTTAGATATGAGTCCCTTATCACCTATATTACTTGCAAATATTTTCTCTCATTCACTAGGTTACCTTGTCATTTTGTTGATGATTTCCTTTGCTATGCAGAAGCATTTCAGTTTGATGTAGTCCCACTTCTTTATTTTTGCTTTTATTGCCTTTGCTTTTGGAGTCAGATACAGAAAATCATTGTCAAGACCAATATCAAGGAGCTTACCATTTATGTTGTCTTCTGGGAGTTGTATGGTTTCAGGTCTTGCATTCAAATGTTTAATCATGTTCAGTTAATTTTTGCATATGGTGTAAGGTATTACTCGAGCTTAATTTTGCATTCCAGTTTGCATTCCTTTACTATCTGGTTTTTGCAACACCATTTATTGAAGAGACTACCCTTTCCCTATCATATATTCTTGTCTCCTTTGTCATAAATCAATTGACCTTATACACATGTGTTTATTTCTGGGCTATTCTATTCTGTTGATCTGACTATTTTTATGTCAATACCATACTGTTTTGATAGCTGTAGCTTTGTAATGTAGTTTGAAATAAGGGAGCATGATGCCTCCAGATTTGTTTTTCTTTCTTAAGATTGCTTTGGCTGTTTGGGGTCTTTTGTGTTTTCATAAAGATTTTAGGATTGTTTTTTTCTATTTGAAAAATGCCATTGGAATTTTTATAAGGATTGCATTGAATCTATAGATTGGTTTGGTTAGCATAGATATCTTAACAATAATTATCTCAGTCCACCCTGGCGGGGTGGCTCAGTTACTTGAAGCATTGTCCCATACACCAAAGACTTGCTGGTTCGATTCCCAGTCAGAACACATACCTGGGTTGCTGGTTCAGTCCCCAGGCAGGCCACATAGAGGAGGCAACTAGTCAGTGTTTCTCACATCAATGCTCTCTCTCTCTTTCTCTCTCTTTCCCCTCCCTTTCTGTCTCTAAAGTCAATATAAAACATATCCTCAAGTGAGAATTAAAAAAATAAAAGTAAATAATTATTCCAGTCCATGAGCATGGAATATCTTTCTATTTATTTGTGTCTTCTTTAATTTGTTTCCTCATTATCTAATGGTTTTCTGGTATAGTTCTTTCACCTCCTTGGTTAAATTTATTCCTAGTTATTTTATTCTTATTGATGCATTTGTAAATAAGATTGTTTTTCTTCATTTCTCTTTCTGATAGTTCTTAGTGTACAGAAACACAAAAGATTTTTGTATATTGATTTTGTATCCTGTAACTTCACCAAATTTATTAGTTCTAACACTTTTGGTGGAGTCTGTAGGGTATGCTATATATAATATGTCAGCTTCAGATACTGAGTTTAACTTCTTCTTTCCAATTTGGATGCCTATTACTTCTTTTTCTTGTATTTTTTGCTCTGGCTGGGACTTCCAAGACTGTTGAATAAAAGTGGTGAGAGTGGGCGTCCTTGTTTTGTTCCCGATCTCAAAAACCAGCTTTCAGCTTTTCATCATTGAGTATGATGTTAGCTGTGAACTTACCATATGTGGCCTTTAGTATGATGAGAAACATTCGCTCTATAGTCACTTTATTGTGAGTTTTCATCATAAATGGATGTTGAATTTTATTAAATGCCTTTTCCTGCATCTATTGAAATATGATTTTTATTCAGTTTGTTAATGTGGTCTGTCATTTTGATTGATTTGTGGATGTTAAACCATCCTTGCATTCCTGGAATAAATCTCACTTGATCATAGAGTATGACTCTTTTAATATAGTGCTAAATTCAGTTTTATAATACTTTGTTGCGGATGTATGCATCTATCTATGTTTATCGGGGATATTGACCAGTGATTTTCTTTTCTCGTGATGTCCTTGTTTGGCAATGCTGGCCTCATAAAATGAGTCTGGAAGCATTCCCTGCTTTTCTGTTTTGGAAGAGTTTAGATGGATTGTTATTAATTATTTGAATGTTGATAGAAGGTACCAGTGAAACTGTCTGGTCCTGGACTTGTATTTGTTGGGAGATTTCTGATTACTGGCAATTCAGATTTTCTATTTCTTCATGCTTCAGTCTTGGAAGGTTGTATGTTTTTAGGAATTTATTCTTAGGATATTTTGTATTTCTGCAATATTAGTTGTAATGTCTCCTTTTTCACTTCTGGTTTTATTTGAGTTCTCTGTTTTTCTTGGTGAGTCTAGCTAAAGGCTTGTCTTTTTTTTAATCATTTCAAAGAACCAGCTCATAGTCTCCTTGTCTTTTTAGTCTCTATTTCATAAATTTCCTTTCTGATCTTTATTTCTTTCCTTCTACTGACTTTTGACTTCATTTGTTTGTGTTCTAGTACTTGAGATGTAAAGTTAGGTTGAGATTTTTTTGTGTGTCTTAAGGTAGGCAATTATCACTACAAGCTTCCCTCTGAGAACTGTTTTTGCTGCACCCCATAAATTTTGGTATATCGTATTTCTGTTTGTATTGTCTCAAGATATTTTTTTCTCTTTTGAGTTCTTCATTGACCCGTTAGTTGTCCAGTAGCATGATGTTTAATCTCCACATATTTGCGAATTTTCCAGTTTTCTTCTTATAATTGATTTCTTTTCATACCATTGTGGTTAGAAAAGGTGCTTGATAGGATTTCAATCTTCTTAAATTTGTTAACTTGTGTTGTGGCCTAACATATGGTCAGTCCTGGAGAACTGTCCGTGTGCACTTCAGAACTATGTTTATTCTGCTGCTTTTGGATGGATTGTTCTGTGTATATCTTTTAAATCCATCTGATCAAACACGTTTAACTGATATTTTCTTACTGATTTCCTCTGGGTGATGTACCCATTGATATATATGGGGTATTAAAGTCTCCTACTATTATATTGCTGTCTATTTCTCCCTTTGGGCCTGTTACTGTTTGTTTATATATTTGGGTGTTTCTCTGTTGAGAACATAAATATTTACAAATGTTATATCCTCTTATTGGAGTGGCCCCTTTATAATTATGTAATGCCTTTCTTTGTCTCTTACTACAGTCTTGATTTTAAAGTCTGTTTGTCTAACACAAGTACAGGTACCCCGGCTTTTTTGTTTTCCATTTGCTGGGAATAATTTTTCCATCTCTTCACTTTCAGTCCGTGCATGTCCTTGTATCTGAAATTACTCTCTTGTCAGCAGCATGTAGATGGCTCTTGGCTCTTTATCCGTTCAGTTACTTTATGACGTCTTTAGTTTTTTGTTTTGTTTTGTTTTGTTTTGCACAATTTAGTCTACTTACATTTAAAGTAAGTATTGATAGGTATGTGCTTCTTGCCATTTTATTGTTTTGTGACTTTGTGTGCTTCCTCTCTGTTCCTTTTTCTCTTGCTCTTGGTTGTGGTTTAATGACTTTCTTTGGTGGCATGCTTAGATTCCTTTTTCATTATTTTTGTGTATCTACTATAGGTTTTTGCTTTGTGGTTTCCATGAGGTTTCCATATAACAACCTAATTTATAGCAGTCTGTTTTAAGTTGATAACTTAAGTTTAAACACATTCTAAAGCTCTACAGTTTTACTCTACTCCCATCCACATTTTATGGTTCTTATGGAACATTTTACATCTTTTTATCTTTTGTATACCTTAACTAATTATTATAATGAAAGTCATTTCTACTGTTTTTGTCTTTTAACCTTCATAGTAGCTCTGTAAATGATGCATCCACTACTTTTACTATATATTTATTTAGCTTTACCAATGAGATTTAGACTTTCATATGTTTTGTTGTTACTAATGAGCACCCTTTACTTCAGTTTAAAGAAGTCCCTTTTACTTTCCTTAGGCAGTTCAATCATAGTGAACTCCTTTAGCTTTTGCTTTTCTGGAAAAAACTCTCTGCTTCAATTCTGAATGATAACTTTTCCAGGCAGAATAGTCTTAGTTGTAAGTTTTTTTTCTTTCAACACTGTGAGGTGGTTGTTACCTTGATCATAATGATGGTTTTACAGGGTATATCTCTGTCAGAGTTGATCAGATCATATATTTTATGTGCAGTTAATGTCAGTTATACCTCAAAGCTGTTCTTAAATTTTTATTTTGGCATATAAAAACAGTTACTGGTATGTAAGAACCCAAAAACTATTGTTTTCATGAGCCTTTCTTGAGGTGTATACTAGAAAATACACTTCAGACAACAAAAATGACTAGAAAAACATTTGCACGGACATACATCATTTTATTGCACTTCGCTGACATTGTACTTTTGCAAATTGAAGGCAAGACCCTCCACCAGCAAAAAGATTACAACTCGCTTTATTTTGATACTCACTTTATACAGTGGTCCGAACCAAATCTGCAGTGTCTCCAAGGTACGCCTGCATAAATAAACAGTTAATGGCAAAGAACTGAGACTAAACAAGAGTTAGAAGGCAGAATGTAGGCTGTGCTGGCCACGCGCTCTGCTGAGATAGAGTTCGGCTGTTAAAAACGGTGAGGCGCACGAGCAGCTGGAGATCCACACATTTAAACGTTGGCACCATTAACATACAGACACTGCCCACTCCCTCCAGAAAGCTGGGGGAGAAGGGGAAGGACACTGCAAACACTTTATTAAAGATTTTAGTGACCATATTTAAGACTGTGTGAAACAAGGTGAATAATTATGTGGCAGTGAGCATCCCTAGCACCAGACTGTAGTCTGGGTTATAGTTTCTCACTAAAGGAAACCAGAGCTCTTAAGGAAATGGCCGATTCCAGGTCTGAGGCAGGAAATGTACAAGATGAGCTTGTACGCCTTGTCATGTCAGATTGAAAAGAAATAATCAGAGTCATACTTCGACCGTTACAGGGTTATGTCAGAAGAGCCAACTCGAGCAAGTTCACAGTGACAAAGGTGGGCAGTGCGTAAAAAAAGAATAATTGCAATGAACCCACCAAATACACTTAAATCCTTGAGGTCTTAAATTTAAGAAGGAATCAGTCATCTTTGGAAAATGATAGGGAACCAGCTTAGAAAGATTCAAGTGTATCCCACCTTTCCTACTGATCTGTACCCCAGGGCCACCAAATATTGATGAGGGAATTGCCCCATTCTAGCGTATTCCATGTAATATGTGACCAAAAAATGCGTAGAATTATGGTATCACCATTTTGTAATGCTCAGTGAATTGAGAGAGGCATAAATCACTGTCGAGTGCTAAGAACACGTGCCTCCTGAGGAAAGAGTGCACTGCCGTGTGTAGCCTGGCAGGGGTCAAGCCCAAGTCTGGTCCAGTCGTGAATCCAGCTGACAATTGGGAATTCAGAGGAACATGTTGAACTGAGTACGTAACAGCAAAAACCAGCCTGAGAAACTACAGGTCAGATGACACTGATTCTTCAACAGAAAAATTATAAGAGAAAAAAATAATCGGAGGAATCTATAAATGAGATGTAAAAAGCATTAAAAAATACATAAACAGCAAGACTAAACTTTGGGGTCAGGATGCACATCTGAGTGACAAAACTGAAACAAGATGAGAAGCCAGGATAACGGGTCCTCACCTCGGACGGGGGCTGTGATTCAGGCGGGATGTCGTGGCAGGCTTCCTGAGTAGAGGGCGGCTTTCTGTCCTGACCTGTGGCAGTTACCAGAGTGCTCGGGAGGAACTCAGTAAGCCGTGTATTTACTATGTTTGTTTTTCTGAATCTGTGCCCTCCTTTCACATATTTGAAAAACGTTTTGTTTCTTAAATTCCTGAGAGTCCCTAATTCTTACTTTAAATGTATATTGCTGAAAAATATACACAGTTAGTAATCCTTGAAGGAGAATTATGAGTGGCTAATCCTTACTGCATCGAAACAGCTGTCCACATAATGCAGTCCTGAGGGTTAGAAAGGACATGCGCAGCAGCCTCGGGGCTGCCACGTCAGTGTTCTATTGCAAGGCAGAAGGGCAAAGTCACAAGTCTCCTTCCTTGCAGATTGGCTGCAATGCCGTCAGCTGGGCCCCTGCTGTTGTACCTGGAAGCCTCATAGACCAGCCATCAGGGCAGAAGCCCAACTATATCAAGAAGTTTGCCTCGGGTGGCTGTGACAACCTCATCAAGCTGTGGAAGTAAGTGGGTTGGTGGGCTTCTCAAGAGGACACTTCTTGCCCTGGCTGGTGTAGCTCAGTGGATTGAGCACAGGCTGCGAACCAGGCATCGCAGGTTCGATTCCCAGTCAGGGCACATGCCTAGGTTGCAGGCCATGTCCCCCAGCAACCGCACACTGATGTTTCTCTCTCTCTCTCTCTCTCTCTCTCTCTCTCTCTCTCTCTCTCTCTCTCTCCCCCCCCCTTCCCCCTCTAAAAATAAATAAATAAATAAATAAATAAAACAAAGCTTTAAAAAAAAAAAAGAGGACACTTCTTGCCTTCTGTCCTACCTACCTTGACTCAGCCACAGTTGACAAAAAAACAGGATCTTTTCTTTTTTCTTCTTGCCCACAAAACACTATTTTCAATGTTAGAGGACATGCTTTAAAAAAAACTTGCTTTTTGCTCAAGCACTTTTATTCTTCCCTGATTCCTAGCAGCTAGAGCTGTCTTGGCTGTGGAAAAACAATTCATTATAGCTGGTAAACTGGATAAAATTCTACAGGCTCAACGAATGAAATCAGAAAGATGGGATAGTTGTTCAGCCACTGTGGAGTCTATGATGTGGGGAAGGAACAGAAGTGTGGGAAAGGCACCTGGGCTGCTGCCCGACTTTCCTGTGATCTCCCCTGCTAGGGAAGAAGAGGACGGCCAGTGGAAGGAGGAGCAGAAGTTGGAAGCACACAGTGACTGGGTTCGAGATGTGGCCTGGGCCCCTTCCATTGGTCTGCCCACCAGCACCATCGCCAGCTGCTCCCAGGTCAGCTCAGACCCATGAGAGCATCCCATGTTATTTAATCTCCGAGTGAGCCCTGTCAGCCCTTACAGTCCTTTTAAGGGAAAGCCCTCGAAAGGTAAGGACAGGGCATCAGGCACCTTTGGACCAGTGCAGATAGGGGAGCATGTGGAGCCAGGGCATCGTGCAGTGACCTCTTGATCACAAACCACAAATGGCTTGCCTCCACCGAGCCAAAAGAGCAGGACCAGTTCCCCCTCTTGACGCTTATGTGAGGAGGGAATGGAGGTGCTCAAGTGTAATTCTGAGAGCATGTTCCCAAAGAAGGACCAGGGCAATGGGGAATTCTAAGACCATGAACTTGCCTTGTGTCCACTCTTTCCAGGCAGATCACAAAAGTAAGAGTAAGGACAAGCCTTTAATTCTATGTTGCCAACACCCTGGGCAAGAATTAAGCCAGGCAGCCAAGCCTTTTACATCATTTATGCCTGTTTTATTTAGTCCTAAATCTGAGAGGGATGTTGTTTGATTTTTTTATTTGTTTGCTTTCATTTTTGTCTCCCATCTTATTCTCTGAGCTTGGTTTTTAGGCAGCCATTACCCATTCAGTTGCGAAAGTATAGACAGAGCCAGAGGGAGCTGAAACAGGAAGTGACTTGGTAGACATTAGGAAAACCCCAGAGGAAATTTGAGAGTTAGCAATGCAGACAAAGTGCATACCTGAAACCAATAAGAAGAAGGGAACCTGGGAGATTCTCGACTTTTGTGATGTGTATTCCTGGGGAGAGGGGATAAGAGCAAGGGTACTGGGCTGGAGGTTGGCCCTCAAAGCTGTGGATACCCAAGAAGTCCGTGTGTATGCTTTGCATCGAATCCCCCACCCTATTCCTGCAAAGGTCCAGGGTGGCTCCAGACAGGATCCCTGCCCCATCTCCTGACTCTGTCTTCCCAGGATGGTCGTGTGTTCATTTGGACCTGTGACGATGCCTCAAGCAATACGTGGTCCCCCAAACTACTGCACAAGTTCAATGATGTTGTGTGGCACGTGAGCTGGTCCATCACAGCCAACATCCTGGCCGTCTCAGGTGGAGATAATAAGGTATACCCCATTGCCATGACCTGGTGGGCAGGGCCCTGTTTGTGTTTCCTTTGCCCACTGGAGAGGGCCATTGAGTATCCCATCTCATGGCAGGCTTGCGGAGAACCGTGATGAGGACTGCATTTTGAGCATGTGTCCCAGTTACATCCTCAGATCTTACTGTGTATGTCCCATGCTTACACATAGGAAAGAAGCTGACAGGTGATTTGACTTGCACAGGAACCACAAAGCTGTTAGGCAACAGGGCCAATACTCAGGCCCAAATGAAACCCAAAGCCACTGCCCTGATAGTCCATCACCCCAGCCATTTGCCTTAATGTCATGATGCCAGTTAGCTCTGCCCCAAAAGTAAGTAGATTAGAAAAATAACTCATAAAAGCAAAAACATTGGGGAATGGCATGGTTGTGAGAATCCCTAAGAGACATATTTTTAAAAATCAGTATAATTCATGAGTACTGTGCACAAAAGTAAGGTCATGGAGCCACAATGACTACTGGAAAACTCAGTAAAACAAAGACTGGCACAAGGCAAGTTGTACCAGAGCAAATGAACGTGAAGACTCCTCATGATCACTGCACTTGAAACTTACCTTACACAGTTAGGGATGCTCTGCCTTCAGGAAGAAGCTGGCAAAACAGATGGCAGTGGCTTGTTACTTCTTCCTTTCTGCAGGCAGCTTTCTTTTTAATTGTGCGAAAATACATAACAACATAAAATATACCTTCTCAACCATTCTTAAGTGTGCAGTTCAGTAGCATTAAGTACATTCACGTTGTCATGCAGTCTTCGCCATCATCCATCTCCAGAACTGTCTTCATCTCCCCAAACTCCATACCCACTAAACAGGAACCCCTGTGGCCCTTCCTCCAGCCCCTGGCCACCTCATTTTACTTTCTGTCTAGGAATTTGTTCTAGTGACTTTCCGTAAGTGGAATCACACAGCAGTTGTCTTTTTGTAACTGGCTTATTTCACTTAACTTACTGTCCTCGTCTGTGTTGTAACATGCATCATAGTTTCCTTCCTTTATAAGGCTAAATAATCTTAATTATCTGTCTGGTTTTTTAATTAGAGTTCACATATATTAGTTTCAGGAGTGTAAATAGTGATTAGACATTTTTATAACTTACAGAGTGACCACCTCAGTAAATCTAGTACCCCCTGACACCTTACATAGTTACCACAATATTATTGACTATACTCTTTATGCTGTATTTTATACCTCATGACTGTATAACTGGCAATTTGTACTTCTTAATCCCTTTACCTTTTTTGCCCATCTCCTGAAGCGCCTTCTCCTCTGGTAACCATCCATTTGTTCTCTGTATCTATGAGTTTATTGCTGTTCTGTTTGTTCAATTATTTTGTTCTTTAGATTCCACATATAAGTGGAATCACACAGTATTTGTTTTTCTCTGACATTTCATTCAGCATAATACCCTCTAGATTCATCCATGTTGATGCAGATGGAAGATTTCGTTCATTTTTGTGGCTGGGCAGTCTTCCACTGTTTATGTACACCGATATTCTTTGTCCGTTCATCTGTCAGCAGACACTTGGGCTGCTTCCATGTCTTGGTTATTATAAATAATGCTGCAGTGAACATAGGGGTGCATATCTTTCAAATTGATGTTTGGATTTCTTCAGATAAATACCCAGAAGTGGAATTACTGGATCATGTTGTAGTTCTATTTTTAGTTTTTTGAGGAACCTCCATACTGTTTTCCACAGTGGCTGCACCAATTTCAGTCCCACCAACAATGCCCAGGGGTTCCCTTTACTCCACACCCTCCCCAATATATGTTGTTTGTTGATTTATTGATGCTAGCCATCTGACAGGTATGAGCTGGAATCTCATGGTTTTAATTTGTATTTCCCTAGTAATTAAAGATGGTAAGCATCTTTTCATGGCTGCCTGTATGTCCTTTTGGGAAAAGTGTCTATTCACATCCTCTGCCCATTTTTTAATTGAATTGTTTATTTTTTCAAAAATAATGTTAGGTGTTAGGTTGTAAGAGTTCCTTACTTTTTTTTTGAGAAGAGAAGGGAGGGAGAAAGGGAGAGAAACACCACTGTATGGTTGCCTCTCGTGTGTCCTCTCCTGGGGACCCGGCCCACGACCCAGGCATGTGCCCTGACTGGGAATCAAACCAGCGACCCTTTGGTTCACAGGCCTGTACTCAATCCACTGAGCTACACCAACCGGGGCTCCTCATGTATTTTGAATGCTTAAACCTCTATTGGATATATCTTTGGTGAATATCTTCCAACATTTAATAGGTTGTCTTTTCTCATTATTGATGGTTTCCTTCACTGTGCAAAAACTTTTTAGTTTTATGTAGTCCCATTTGTTTATTTTCTCTTTTGTTCCCCTTGTCCGAGCAGACGTGTCCAAGAAATAATACTTCTAAGCATGACATCAAAGAGTTTACTGCCTTTGTTTTCTTCAAGGAGTTTTATGGTTTCAGGTCTTAAAATTTAAGTCTTTAATGCATTTTGAGTGAAATAAAGCGATCTGGTTTCCATTCTAAATGATAGCTTTGCTGTGTAGAGTAATTTTGGTTGTAGATCTCTGCCTTTCATCACTTTGAATATTTGGTGCCAGTCATTTCTGGCCTGCAAAGTTTCTCTTGAGAAATCAGCTGATAGTAGTTTTATGGAAACTCCCTTGTCTATAACTACTTTTCTCTTGCTACTTTAAGGTTTTCTCTTTGTCTTTAACCTGTGGCATTTTAATTATGATGTGCCTCTTGGTGTGGACCTCTTTAGGTTCACAGAAGGTTTGGGACTCTACACTTCCTGAACCTGAATGTTTGTTTCCCTCACTGGTAGAGAAGTTTTCAGTCATTATTTCTTCAAATAGTTTCAGTCCTTTGCTTTCTCTCTTCTCCATCTGGTACCCCTATGATATGAATGTTAGTATTCTTGATGTTGTCCCAGAAGTCCCTTAAACTATCCTGTTTTTAATTCTTTTTTTCTTTTTGCTGTTATAATAGGATGTTTTCTGCTACCTCGTCTTCCTGACCACTAATTCGATCCTCTGCTTCATCTAATCTGCTGTCGACTCCTCTGATGTATTCATTTCAGTTACTGTATTCTTCGTTTCTTACTGGCTCTTTTTTATGCTTTCTCTCTTTGATGAAGTTCTCACTGAGTTCATCTACTGCTCCCCTAAGTTCACTGAGCATCCTTGTAACCAGTGTTTTAAATTCTGAATCTGGTAGATTGCTTGTCTCCATTTCATTTAGTTTTTTCCTGGAGTTTTGTCCTGTTCTTTCATATGGGACATGTTTATTATTTCCTTATTTTGGCTGTCTTAGTGTGTGTGTTTCTGTGTATTAGATAGAGCTCCTGCATCTCCCAGTCCTGGTGGGGTGGCCTGACACAGTAGATGTCCTGTGGGGCCCAGTGGGGCAGTCTCCCTGGTCACCTGAGCAGAGTGCCCCAGAGATGTACCTGTGTGGGTCGTGTGTGCCTGCTTGTTGTAGTGAGCCTTGATTGCTGTTAGCATGTCAGTGGGTAGATTGACCCTCAAGCTGACTAGATGTGAGGGTTGGCCATGACTACAGGGGACAAGCTGTTATGCAGGGGCTGACCCTGTGGAGTGGGGGTCACTTTTACAGAACTCTGGGGCCAGCAAGTTCCCCCTTCGGGTATGTCATTTGTGAAGCTGGTTGGGTAGTGCTCCAGTGTGGTTCTAGACTTCTTGGGAGGGTCTCTAGTGCAACTCAAGGTCAGTCACCACTTGTGCCTTGTCTGGGGCCACCTGGTAGAAGCTACAAAGTGAACTACAGTTGGTTGCCACTTGTGCTGGGCTTGTAGGTCACTTGGAGAGGCTGTGCTGTGAACCAACACCTGCCACCACCAGTACCAGACTTGTGGCCACTTAGTTGAAGCTACATTCCAAGCCTAGACCAGTAAGTTGAGACTGCTCACTGATCACCACATGTGCCAATCTTGGGGCTGCTTAGCAAGTGGTATAAGGGATGCTTAGGACATTTTCTGTAGTTTGGGGTTTGTGGACCTTTGAGAGATTTTGGGAAAGCAGCATAAGCCAAAGCAAGCCACTTGTGTGAAAAAACCACTAGAAGAGTTCAGGCCCAGTGCTCAGGTTGGGTAGGGCAGGGTCTCAGAGAATCACCAGGGAGGGACAAACTGAGTGTCAGGCTAATGGAGACCTCAGATTTGGTGCCCACCTACACCTGCCTGCTGGGTAAAAGCTCAACAAAGGAACAGTGGTGCCTACCAGCACTTCTGTCCCCTCACCCTTGCCTCTCCAGCCCTCACCCTAAAGCTAGTCAATGTAGTTTCTCCCCGTATGTCCCTGGTGTTTCTCCAGCTATTGCGCTTGCACTGGAGCTGCCAGGGAGAGTATGCAAGCAAGTCCATGTGCAGGCCCTGTAAGAGGATACCTAGGTCTCCAGCAGACCCCACCTCATTTGGACACAATCCCCACTCGCTTTTACTGCCAGATGTTATTGGGACTTATCTTTCTGACACTACGTCCCTGTCTGGGGAGCCCGGTGTGGGGTTGGGACCCCTCACTCCTCAGGTGGTCCTCCAAAGCTGAGATGCCCATCTGATTCTTAATCACCACACTGAGAGTATGGGACCTGCTTGTTCCCTGTTTCCACCCCTCCTACCAGTTATAAGTGTTCTGTTTAACTAGACCTCAATTGGTCCTTCATTATAGTTGCTCTGTAATTTAGTTGTAATTCTGATGTGGTCTTCAGAGGAGGCAAGCACAGCATTTGCCTACTCCACCGTCTCGACAGGAAGTCCTATCCAGTCACGTGTTGGTGGTCATTGAGGTGTTTTCAGCTTGTGGCTGTGGTGAACAATGCTGCTGTGCACGTGGATGGATAATCTCTCTTTAAGACCCTCAGTGCCCTGACCCGTGTGGCTAGGTTGGGTTTCATCCCACAAGGCAAAAGGTCACCTGTTTGATTCCCGATCAGGGCACATGCCAGGGTGGTGGGTTCAGTCCCTAGTCAGAGCGCTTGCAAGTCGTGGCCAGTCAACGTTTCTCTCTCACGTTGATGTTTGCCTCGCCCTCTTTCTCCCTCTCTTCCTGTTTCTCTAAAAATAAAAAAGTCTTTTTTAAAAATTAAAATAAAAAATACTCTCTGCAGTCAGCTTTTATCCAGCCTGGGATCTTTCATGTACAGTGGTCCCTGAAAGATCCAGCAGGCCCCTTCCCAAAGCCATCGAATTTTGGGACTATAATGACCCCCCCCCCCCAAAGGACAATCCTCTTTACTTGTAGTATGTGCCAGAGTCGGGAACAGAACCCAAGTTGGATGGCACCCAGGACAGGCCCGGGGACCCTGGCTTACCTCAGGCAGCCCTGCAGTAGACACGTTTACAGAGCAGTAAGCAAGTGCCTGCTTGTCCAGTCCGTGTTTTGGGGTCTTCTGTCTCCATAGCACTCCCTTGTTAGACTTCGCATGTTTTCAGGCCAGAGCACCCTGCACAGTGTATGTGTAGTTACTGAAGTCCGTCTCTAAAACAGGAGTTCTTAAAATCATTTTAATCAAATTAATATGTTTACATACCTTTAGGTAATTTTATTAGGTTATGATTTTTTTAATAGTCTCCTCATTTTCATGCTCCAGAGTAAACCTTTTCAGCTCTTAGCTGTTTCTTCCACTCTTGACTTAGTATAGAAATAACATTTACTGATCTCCTTCCTTCCTCTGCCACAGCTCTCAAAGGTTAGCATTACTGAACTTCTTAATACAGACTGCCAGCCCTGCCCCCTGAGCCTCTGAATCGGTGGGTCTGAGCTGTGACCCAGGAACCTGCGGTTTACGCAAGCTGCCGGAAGACGCAGATGCTCTGGTCTCGGGACCACACTGTGAGAATCACTGCTCTTTACCACCCAACATCCTCTCGCTGAAGCTGCATCAACTTGGTTAAACGGCATCTGTGTTTACATCATTATTATTAGTATTACTTTGTTCTAATGATGTAAATTATTTACAGCGTTGCCGACCCTCAGCTGCTGTTATTCATACTTTTTTTTCCAGTTTTATTGAGATATAATTCACATATATTGCTGCATAAGTTTGAAGTGTACAGCATAATAATTTGACTCACATACTGTAAACTGATTACTGCTTTAGGTTTAATTAGCATCCATCATCTCATAGATACAGTAAAAAGAGAACAAGAAAAAAATTTTTTCTGTGTGAGAAGAACTCAAGATTTACTCTCAAGAATTTTCGTATATATCATACAACAGTGTTAACTTTAGTTATCGTGTTGTAGGTTATATCTCTTAGTACTTAGTTACCTTGTGACTGCAAGTTTGTACCTTTTGACTGCCTTTTTTCTATTCCCCTCCCTCAACACTCTGCCAAACCCCCACCCCCACACATCTGGTAACAACAAACCTGATCCCTTTTTCTGTGAGTTTGGTTTCTGGGTTTGGGGAAGAGGCACAGTTTCTACATGTGAATGAGATCATGCAGTGTTTGTCTTTACATGTCTGACTGACTTCACTCAGCATAATGCCCTCAGCGTCCGTCCATGTGTCACAAGGGGCAGGATTTCCTCGTTGTTTATGGCTGAATAATATTCTGTTGTGTGTGTAATTATTATGTATATATACATATAAGTATATACACACAATAGCACGCATATATACATATAACAACTTCTTTCTCCATCCATCGAAATTCCCTTAGATCGTTTCCATGTCTTGGCCATTGTACATAATGCTGCTACAAATATAGGAGTCTATTCTAGTTAGTGTTTTTGTTTTCTTCAGATAAATATCTAGAAGTAGAATTGTTGGGTCATATACTAGCTCTATTTTTAAATTTTTGAGGGTCCCATACTATTTTCCATAGTGACTGCACTAATTTACATTCCCATGAACAGTACAAGAGGGTTCCCTTTCTCCACACCTTTGTCAGCATTTATAATCCTTGTCTTTAGGCAACAGCTAATTTAACCAATGTGAGGTAATACTGCATGTGGTTTTGATGTCCATATCTCTAATAATGAGCATCTTTTCATGTACCTGTTGTCCTTTTGTGTATCTTTGGAGAAATGTCTATTCATGGGCTTGCAGGGGGTTGTCGTTGTTGTTTTTAATGTTAGGGTGGTCTGTGATGCAGGCTGTGAAAGAATTCACAAGGAGAAAAAAGAGTAGAGTCCAGGGTTTTTTTAAGTCTGCCGATTTTTTAAAAATATTTTTAAATTTATTTTTAGAGAAGAGGGGAGGGAGAAAGAGAGAGAAACATTGATGTGCAAGAGAAACATTGATTAGCTGCCTCAAACACAACCCTGACTGGGGACCTGGCCCACACCCTCGGTGTCTGTCCTGACCGGAAATTGAACCAGCAACCTTTCAGTCACAGGCCGGCTCCCAGTCCACTGAGTCACACCAGCCAGGGCAGGGTTTGGGGTTGGGGGACTGCCCAGTTTTAACTGGCGTGTTTGATTTTTTTGCTATTGAGTTAAATGAGTCTATGTATTTTGATTTTAATCCCCTTTCAGATAAATGGTTTGCAGATATTCTTCCCATTCCATAGGTTGTCTTTTTTTACTTTGTTGATGGTTTCTTTTACTGTGTAGAGGACTTTAGTTGTGGATTTTGTTGCTTATTCTTTAGGTGTCATAGTTAAAAAATCATTGGCAAAACCCATGTCAAGGAACTTTTTTCCTAAATTTTAAGTCTGTAATCCATTTCAAGTTAATTTTTGTGAGTGGTGTGAGATAGGGGTCTTGGTTCATTATTTTATATGTGTATGCCCAATTTTTCCAGGATCATTGATTGAAGAGGCTGTCCTCCATTGAGTACTCTTGGCGTCCTTGTCAAATACCAATTGACCATATACGCTTAGGCTGTTTCTGAGATTCTGATTCTGTTCCACTGATCTATTTGTTTTTATGCTAGTACCATACTGTTTTGATTACAAGATTGACAGTACAGCTTGGAATCAGAAAGTGTGGTATCTCCCACTTTGTTCTTTCTCAAGATTGCTTCAGCCATCCAGAGTGTTTTATGGTGCCATATTTTTTTTATGTATATACTTCTGTAAAAAATGCCATTAGAATCTTGGCAGGAATTACATTGGATCTGTAGGTAATTCTTGGTAGTGTGGACATTTTAACAATATTCTTCCAGTCAAGAAACATGGGATACCTTTCCATTTGTGTGTTGTCTTCCGTTTCTTTCATCAATGTCTTGTAGTTTTCAGAGTAGTTCACCTCCTTGGTTAAGTCCCTAAGTATTTTCTTGTTTTTGATGCTATTATAAATGAGATCTTTTTTATTTCTTTTCACATAATTTGTTGCTAAATGCATAGAAATGCTACTGATTTTGTATGTTAATTTTGTATAATGCAACTTTACTGGATTCCTTGATTAGATCCCAGTTTTTTTGAGGACTTGAGGGTGGTCTATATATAAAATTATGTCATTGCAAATAGAGACAATTCTGCTTCTTACTTTCCAATTCGGATGCCTTTTTTTCCTCTTCTTGCCAATTTGGCAAGGACTTCCAGCACTGTGTTGAATAAGAGTGGTAACAGTGGGCACTCTTGTTCTGATCTTACAGGAAAAGCTTTCAGCCTTTCACCATGTTAGCTGTGTTAGGGCAGTGACTCACCAGAGTGGGTTAAACTCATTCGGGGACCTGAATTAAGCGATCTACACCCACCAAGCTCCCTGGTCAGATTGTGCCCTTGACTTTGTTCTGATGAGCAAAGGCACTGGTTGGACTACTGTGCAGATAGGAACTATGTCTGCCAAGATTGGAGTGCTGTCATATATGCCCTTTATTGTGTTGAGATACATTCATTCTAAACCTAATTTTTTAAGAGTTTTTATCATAAATGTTAAATTTTGTCAAATGCTTTTTCTGCATCTATTGAGATGATCATTTTTTTTATTCTATGATTGTGATGTATCACATTGATTCATGTATGTTGAACCATCCTTCCTTCCCAGATGTAAACCTCACTTGACCATGGTGAATGATCCTTTCAATGTGCTGGTCAATTTGGCTGGCTAGTATTTTATTGATAATTTTTACATCTGTATTTATGAGGAGTATTCTGTAGTTTTCTTTTCTGACAGAGTCATTTTCAGGCTTTGGTGTTAGTGTAATGATGGCCTCATAAAATGAGTTTGAGAGTGTTTCCTCCTCTTCGCTTTTTTGAAAGAGTTTAAGAAGAATTGGTATTAATTGTTCTTTAAATGTTCGATAAAATTCATGAATGATGCCAGGGCTTTTCTTCATTGGAGATTTTTCTTATTGCAGATTCAATCCCTTAACTGATATAGTCAGGCTTGCTCTTTCTTCCTGATTGTTTTGGTGGTTTATCAGAGTGACCGTTGCCGTGGCACAGTGCTTATGTTCGCGTAAACCTTGTTGTACGTAATGTGCCCGGCACAGGGGTGGTGGTGCCGGCAGTTCAGACATGCCGAAGAGAAGCCTTGACTCCTTTAAGTAAAGGGTGAGTACAGTACAATAAGATACTTTGAAAAAGAGACCATATTTATATAACTTACATTACAGTATATTGTTACTATTCTATTTTATTGTTACTCTTTATCGCACCTCATTTATAAATTACACTTTATTTTTAGGTGCACACGTATCAGGTCCAGTACTACCCATGGTTTCAGGCACCCACGGTGGAGGGTCACGGAACACATGCCTTGTGCATTGCAGGAGGGCTGCTGCATTGTTTTGTTTCTTTTCATTGTGTCCCCTAATTCCCATAAGGCTTTCTGTATTCCTTCACTCTTTTTTCTGGCTGTTCTTCTGAGTGGATAATTTCAAATGTCCTATCTTCCAGATCATAGTTCTTTCTTGTACATTGTTGAGGCTGCTTTTCAAATTTTTTAAATTCTTAAGTTCTTAAGTTCAATAATTGTATTTTTCAGCTCTAGGATTTGAGTGTTTTTATTTTTTTGATGGTTTCTATTGCTTTGTTTTTTCTATTGCTTTGTTTTTTTCATGCATTGTTTTATTAATTTCATTTTATTGTGTATTCTTACAGTTCACTAAACTTCAAAAGGATTATTTTGAATTCTTTACCTAATAGTTCATAGTCTCCATTTCTTTAGTATCAGTTACTAGAACTTTATTAGTGTCCTTTGGTGGTATCATAATTACCTGTTTTTTTTTAAATGATCTTTGATAATCTTATGTTGGTATCTGTGCACTGAGATGGTCTCTTCTAGACTTTTAAGGTTCACTTTGGCAGAGAGAATTCCTTACCAGCCAGCTCAGTTTTGGTTTCTGGACATGTCTGCTGGTGAGATCTTTGGGCGAGGCAGCTGTCTGAGCTCCTGGTGGGGGAGTGTGTCACTGGCTGAGAACAGCTAGATAGGATTCCGGGCTTGGTTCCCTGTCCAAGTAAGTCTATAGAATGAGCTTCACGGCTGCTTGGATTCTCTGGTCAGACTTACTACATGGTTGGGAGTGGGCACTCTACTGAGCAGTAAATGGGGCTATGAATTAGCTTCCCTGCCCTGGTGGGACAATGGGACAGCACCCTGAGCTCATCTGGGGACCCAAATCAGGCAAGAGTACACTGAATATCTTGGTCAGGTGAGGTCACTTGTTTTGCTCTGCTGATAGAAGCCCTAGCCTGTGCTTTCTATTCCAGTGCCATTATAAGCAGGGCTATTCGATGGGATACACAGCTTCCCTGGTCTAAAGACTTGTGTTCAGCAGTAAGTGGGGCTACAAATTAGTTTTCCTTCCTGGGCTCAGTGGGGAAAGCAGCTCTAAGGCCACTAATGTTCTTTGTGGCTTTGAGTCCTGCTGGTCTGTGCCCCATTTCCTGGCCAAAAGGATCCACTGGCTTTGTCCTAGAGGCAGTCAGCCCTGCCTGCCCACCTTCCTCTCAGCTGTACAGTTTTGTCAGCCCATCCTGCAGGGGCCACACTCTGCAGCAGGTAGGGCAGTGACTCACCAGAATGGGTTAAACTTATTTGGGGACCTTAATTAAGTGATCTACGCCCGCCAAGTTCCCTGGTCAGATTGTGTCCTTGACTTTGTTCTACTGATGAGCAAAGCCACTGGTTGGGGCTGCCATGCAAGTAGGAAGTAGGTCTGCCAAGATCGGAGTGCTAGTTGTTGGAAGCTTTTCTCCGTCACCCCCTGGATGACCCCACAGGTTCACCTGAAGTCCCTTTGGGGCAAAACCAGAGTAGGGGTTCCCACAAAGCAATGACCCACAGCTTTTGGGGTGCTGGCTGTCATCCTTGTGCTCTTTTCCCTCCAGAAGAACCGTAGTTTCAGCACAGCACTGACCTGCCTAAGGGAAGAGCAGTGCAGCTAGCATATAGCCATTCCTCTCATCATTCTAATGCAGTCTAGCCTGGTCTCTGGTGCATTTTGATGGGATTTCAATGAGGGAACCAAGATAAGCCCTCTGTTTACCTATAAGGCTGTAAGCCATGGTTCTTTCTGGGGACCTTGGCCCTTATTGGGGGATCCGGTGAGATGAGAGCCAAGGGAAGGGGTGCTGACCTGTAATAGGCTGTGTGTGTGCTGGCTTGCAGGTGACCCTGTGGAAGGAGTCAGTCGACGGGCAGTGGGTGTGCATCAGTGACGTCAACAAGGGCCAGGGTTCCGTATCGGCTTCAGTCACAGAGGGCCAGCAGAACGAGCAGTGACAAGACAAGCATGGCCTGGCTCCTCACATGCCAATCCCGGGACTGCCCTCCCTGGACCAAGTGGCCACACAGCTGGAAGGAAGAGGTCCAAACTCCAACAAGGGTACTGTCCTAGGAATAGTTAAACCTGCAACCAGACTGGTCATCTGCCTTAACATGATTTGATATGGTTTGTAATTTACTGTCTGGCTGAAAGCACTCATGTTATAAGGGAAAAAACTATTATTTTAAAATACTGTTTGGCCATTTGTATGTACCTTTTGGGTTCAGGCATTACTTGGGAGGTTGTTTCCAAAGTAATTAAACATGTTGCTTATAATTCTCACTACATTATCCTCTCTAAAAGGTTTCATTTTGACTCTTGTTGGTCAACATTAACCAAGACCTGTTGGCCTGGCCAAACCCCACCCACAAACCTGGTCTGTCTCTGTGGAAGCATCCTTGTGATGCAGTTTCTGCAGAAGGTACCGTAAAGCACTGTAAAAGGAGTGCTAGACTTGGTCTTTGGTTACAGGGCTTGGAACCCTGATCTGCTACATATCCTGAGTACGTGTCCTGTTCTATAGAGTGAGACTGAGAAAGTCTGCCCCATAGAATGGTAGCGAGATTCAAATGAAATAATACATGTGGGTGACCCACAAAATGCCATGCAAATGCAGGATAGTACTCACCAAACACCAATAGTTGAGAGAGGGCACAATTCATTCACTTTATTGACCCTTTCAGTGATAGGAGGGGCCTGTGGTGGAGACCATGGTTCTGCTCTAAATTGACCTTATATGCCCCCAGTTTACTGGGGAACTGGCACAAAAGGTTAGAGACAAGCTCGGGACTGACCAAGTTAGTAAAGTTGAATCCTGATCCATTTTTTTTTTTTTAAGATTTTATTTACTTAGAGGGGAAGGGAAGAAGAGAGGGAAATAATGTGTGAGAGATACATCAATTGGTTGCCTCTCACATGCCCCCAGCTGGGGAACCTAGCCCACAACCCAGGCATGTGCCCTGACTGGGAATTGAACTGGCGAACCTTTGGTTCACAGGCTGGCGCTCAATCCACTGAGCCACATCAGCCAGGGCTATAACTAGTCAGACTTTTGTAACCCTACAAAGGTTCCACTGCTCAGCACACTAGGACCCCAGGGAGAGTCACACAATGCATCTGAAGGTGGGCATGTTGGAACACATGGGGGAGGCAGGGCAGGAGAAGGACAGGTACAGTCCTACAGACAGTTCCCTTTCCACCATGGCTGAATTGCTGGCCCCAGTGAATGAGGTAAAGATGGAAGAGTTGGGTGTGGCCTCCACACCCTAGGTGGCAGAAGGTAGAAAGGCAGCCGTAGCGTTGGCACCCACAGTCTGGCTCCCTCCCAGACTGCATCCAGAGCCTGATAGCAGGAACAGAGATGTCTCTATGGCTCCTGCAACACCAGCACCCACAGGAAATCAGGTGGCAACACAGCAGGTTTGTGAACCTGCCTCATTCCCCCACCCCCATGGCAGTGCTGCCCCAAGACCCAGGCAGCCTGAACACAGTGAGGGAGCATGCCACTCTGGATGGTGACACCCATACTACAGTGGCACCACCCCAAACACAGCCCTGGAGGTGCAAGTAGAGCAGGTCAGGCAGACAAAAACTGGCACTACAGCACAACTGACTGGGGGGGGGAAAGACCCCTAAATATCAACCTGCCGAATTGTTAAACAAAACTGATACCTAAATAGGAACAGTTTTTAATTCAACTGTGCCAGCAAAAGAAAAATCCACCAAAAACCATGAACAACCAAGGTAACATGGTAACATAGAAAGAAAATGACAGTTCAGAAATCAAACTCAAAAGTCATGGAAGCCTGTGGTTTAAATGATAAAGCATTAAATGCATTCATGAGGAACTCAACGAGGTACAAGAAAACTCAGTTCAATGAGCTCAGGAATAAAATGAAAGAACAGAAAGTACTGTACCAAAGAGATGAAACCGTAAGAAAGAAAGAACAGAAAACATAGGCAGTAAAATTCCAGATATCCCACACAGCAATATTTTTGCCAATATATCTCCTAGGGTAAGGGAAATAAAGGAAAAAGTAAATGGGATCTCATCAAACTAATGTATGGGAGAACATACTTGCCAGTGACACATTGGACATGGGTTTAATCTATAAATCATATGACTCAACACCAGGAAGACAATCCAATTAAAAAATAGGCAAAGGACCTGAAAAGACATTTCTCCAAGGAGGACATACAGGTGGTCCAGAGACATATGAAAAGATGCTCAATGTTGCTAGCCATCGGAAAGGTGCAAATTAAAACCACCTGTCAGAATGGCCATCATTAATAATCAACAAGTGCTGACAAGGGTGTGGAAAAAAGGAACCCTAGTACACTGTTGGTAAGAACGCAGACTGGTATAGCCACTGTGGGAAACAGTATGGAATTTCCTCAAAAAATTAAAAATGGAACTGCCTTTAACCCAGTGATTCCACTGCTGGGAATATACCCTAAAAATCACAAAACACCAGTTCAAAAGATCTTATGCAGCGGTGCTATTTACAATAGCCAATTAGGCTGGAAACAGCCTAAGTGCCCATCAGTAAATGAGTGGTACATTTACACAATAGAATACTACGCAGCAGAAAGAAAGAACTCCTACCCCTTGCAACAGCATGGGTGAAACTGGAGAGCATTATGCTAAGTGAAATAAGCCACTTGGTGAAAGACAGACACCATATGACCTCACTTATAAGAGGAATCTAATGAACAAAATAAACTAATGAGCAGAAGACCCGGAACTATGGAACAGACAGCAGTCAGAGGGGAGGGAGAGGAGGATAAGGATGCAAAGAATGGGCAGGAATTAGTCAAAGAACATGTATGAACGACCCATGGACAACAGGGTGGGGACTGACTAGGAGCAGGGGTGAGCTGGGCAGAGGAGGGCGAAGGGAGAAAAATCGGGACAAATGTAATAGAATAACTAAAAAATAAATTAAAAAAATAAAAGGACCAAATTCTAGAGCTGAAGAACTCAATAGATGAGATGAAAAATGCGCTGAAGAGCACCAGAAACAGAGCACATCAGATAGAAGAAAGAATTAGCAAACTCAAAAACAGAATCTAGAAATGAACAAGTGAAGAGATGAGAGAAGTAAGATTTTTTTTTTTTAAATAAAATACCTCTACATCAGAAAGGGCCTCATAAGGATCATAATGGGTATCCCAGGAGAAGAGGACAGAGAGCCTTTTCAAAGAAATAATTGATGAGAACTTCCCAAACATGTAGAAGGAACTTGGACATTCAAGCACAAGAAACTAACAGGACAACTAATTATCTCAATGCAAAATGACCTTCTCTAAGAAGCATTATATTAAAACTATGAAAGACAAAGAATTCTCAAGGGAGCCAGGGGAAAAACAACAGCAACCTACAACGGAAACCCCTTCAGGTTATCAGATTTCTCCGTTGCAGCTTTACAGGCCAGGAGAGAATGGAATGGTATGTTTGAAATACTGAAAGACAGAAGCAACCAGCTAAGAATAATATATCCAGCACAGTTACCTTTCAGATGTGAAGGAGAAAACGAGTCTTCCCCAGACACACAGAAGCTGAGGGGATGCAGACCAAAGACCTGGCCTGCATCACAAGATCTGAATAGAGCCCTTCTACGTGAAAGAAAAAAGCAAAGTACAGGTACAGAAAATTCTGAGTAAAGTGACAAGAAGAAAATTGCCACTCTTTCAGAATAGGGTGTTGAACACCTAAACATAATACAAAGGTTAAGAAGAAAAAAAATACATTAAAAATAACTATACCTCAATTAGGTAAAGAATGTATAACAAATAAGGACCATTTTACCTATAAGGGATTTTATACGAACCTCATGGTAATCACAAAAATCCCTGAGATGTGACCCAAAACATACAAAAGGAGGAAACAAAACCATCGTAGAAAACCCCCCGGGGAAAACCAGCAGACAGAAACAAAAGGAATACTGGATCTACAGAGCAACCAGAAAACCGAAGATTAAATGGCAGTTAGCAAATCCTTATATATCAATAACCACCTTAAATACAAAGGGACTGAACTTACCAATCAAAGGCACAGCATAGCCCTGGCCAGTGTGACTCGGTTGGAGTGTCATGCCATACAGCAAAGGTTGTGGGTTCAATTCCTGGTCAGGGCACATACCTAGGTTGTGGGTTCAGTCCTGGGTCAGCGTGCATATGGGAGGCAACCAATCAGTGTTTCTCTCTCTCCTTTCCTCTTTATCTAAAGTCAATAAACGTTTTTTTAAAGTCACAGAGTGGCCGAATTTAAAAAAACAAGATCCAATTAAATGCTGTCTTCAGGAGACCCATCTCAACTCCAAAGACAAGAAGGTTCAAAGTGTAGGGGTGGAAGATGATACTCCAAGCAAATGGCATCGTAAGAAAAGTGTGCAGCTGTACTTTACCAATCAAAACAGACTACAAAACAAAATGCTAGCAAGAAACAAATATGGACATTTTATAATGATAAAGGGGACAATCCATCCAGCAGACATAACATTTATTAAAACATATACACCCTACTTAGGAGCACTAAACTATAGGGTCTGGCACAAATAATGCCCCCTTTTTTTATTATTACAAAATCTGTTATTGCAAAATCATAAGCATGTAATTCTGTAGCATAACAATATTACATTCAAGCAAATCATATCACATTTCAGGTGAAAGGTTCAAATTAAAACTATAAATTATGACACCCATGTTATTACCCGACCAACCACACTCAAGCAGGCCTTACTTCTGCTGGACCCTGGATATAAAGCAATTATTAACAGACCCAAAGGGAAAAATAAATAGGAAAAAATGGTGGTGGGAGACTGTAACACTCCACTTACGTCAATGGAGAGGTAGATCAGACAGAAAGTCAACAAGGAAATATTAGCCTTAAATGACACATGAGAACAGATGAACTTCATAGATACTATCAGAACTCTCCACCCCAGCCCAGGCAACAGAATGCGCATTCTTAGGTGCACATGGAACATTCTCAAGGATATAGCATATGTTGGGACACAAAACAAGCCTCAATAAATTTAAGAAGACTGAGGTCATATCAAGCATCTGTTCTGATCACAAGAACATGCACCTAGAAATGAAGTACAAGAAGAAAGCTAGAAAAAAGTCACAAATGTGTGAGGACTAAACACGCTGCTCTCTTGCGCAGGAGGCCTGCACACCACTGCCGGGCTGCCACCCTGTGCCTAGTGACCCCTGAGAAGTCCCAGTGCACCTTGTGAGTGAGTGCTCAACTCAGCATCGGTGGGCAACGGAAACCAGCCTTCGCCAGCACTGCAGCTAAGGGCGTCGGGCAAAATATGCTCATGTGGTATGGACAAAGCAGACATCAACCTCACCAAAAGGGCAATAGAGTTCACTAAGGATGAGGTGGGACATGTGATCACCATTATACAGAATCCACACAGGTGCAGGAGTCCAGACTGGTTCTTGAACAGACAGGAGGGTGTGAGGGAAGGAAAGTTCATCCAGGTCCTGGCCAGTGGTATGGACAACAAACTCCATGAAGAACTGGAGCGACTGAAAAAAGTTTGGGCCCACAGAAGGCTGCGCCACTCCTGGGGTCTTCATGTTCGAGGCCAGCACACCAGGACTGCAGGCCAGCAGGGTCTCACTGTGGGTGTGTCCAAGTAGAAGTAAATCCGTATCCTTGTCTGTTAATAAACTGTATGTACCAATAAACAAGCAAACATGTTAATGAACAAATATTGGGTCAATGAATAAATATAAGAAGATTCAAAAGGTACATATAGAGACAAATGAAAATGAAAATATGGCATACCAAAAACCTTTGGGATGCAGCAAATGCAGTACTAAGAGGGAACATTATAGAAATACAGGCCTACCTGAAGAAACAAAAATCTCAAAAAAATCTAATATTATACCTTAAGGAACCAGAAAATGAAGCCCAAAATTAGAAGAAAAAAGGAAACTGTAAAAATCAGAGCAGAAATAAATGGAATAGAGAATTAAAAGACATTACAAAAGATTAATGAAATGAATAGTGGTTCTTTGAAAAGATAAAATTGACAAACCTTTGGCTAGACTCAGTAAAGAGAAAAGCCTCAAAATCAGAAATGAAAGAAGTTACAACGTATACCACAGAAATACAAAAAATTATAAAAGAATATGAAAGGCTAGGTAGCACCAAATTAGACAACCTAGAAGAAATGGACAAATACTACGAACCATACAGCGTCCCTAGACTGACTCGTGAAGAATTAGACAACCTGAATTTAAACAGTAATCAAAAAGCAGCCCCAGCTGGTGTGGCTCGGTGGCTGAGTCCGGGCCTACAAACCAGAGTTGCCGATTCCATTCCCAGCCGAGGCACATGCCTGGGTTGCGGGCTATGTCCCTGGTAGGGATGCATGAGAGGCAACCACATATTGATGTTTCTCTCCCTTTCTCCCTCCCTTCCCCACTCTCTAAAAATAAATAAATAAAATCTTTTTAAAAAAAAAAAAAAACCTCCCAAAAAGCAAAAGTCAAGGATCAGATGACTTTACTGGTAAATTTTAACAAACAGAAGATTTAACACCTCTCTCAAACTCTTCCAAAAAATAAATGAGGAAGGAATGCTTCTTAACTCATTTTACATGGCCAACATTACCCTAATACCAAGGACAACACACACAAAAAGAAAAAATTACAAGCCAATGTCTCTGATGAACATAGATGCATACATAAATTCTCAGAATATACTAGCAAGTAGAATGTAACAATATATTAAGGGGGTCATATATCAGCAATCAAGTGTGATTAATTCTAGGGATGCGAGGATATGATTCAACACCCACATATCAACCAAAGCAGTATACCACATTAATAAACTGAAAATTAGAAATAATGAATGAATGCGGTAAAGTTGTAGGGTATAAAATCAATAAACAAAAATCTTGTATTTTAATATACTACCAACAAACTATGTGAAAGGGAAATGAAGAAAACAATCTTATTTAATATTACAACAAAAAAAAATAAAACACCTAGGAATAAACTCAAGGAAGTGAAAGACGTGTTCACTGAAAATAATAAGACATTGATGAAAGATACTGAAGGTGCCACAAAGAAATGGAAAAATATTCTGTGTTTATGGTTTGGAAGAATTACATTGTTAAAATATTCATATTACCTAATGCAATCTACAGATTCAATGTAATCTCAATGACATTTTTTGCAGAAATAGGATAAATCCTAAAATTTGTACGGAACCACAAAAGATCCCAAATAGCCAAAGCAATCCTCAGAAAAAAAGAGCAAACGTGGAGGTATCACGTTCCCCCAATTTCAAACTACACTGCAAAGTTGTAGTAATCAAACAGTATGGTACTGACAGAAAGACACACAAACCAATGGAACAGAATTGAGAGCCCAGAAATAAACCTACACATATATAGGCAAGTAATTTACAACAAAGGGGCAAAGGGAATGTGGGTGGGAGAGGGTGTGCAGGGTACAGGGGAATGAAGGGGGAAAATGGCACACCTGTAATAGTGTAATGAGTAAAATATATTTTTTTAAAAGAAGGAGCAAAGGTACTACAATGGAGAAAGGAAAGTCTCAATAAATGGTGTTGGTATAACTGGATAGCCACATGCTAATGAATCGAGACCACTATCTTATACCATCCACAAACATTAACTAAAATGGATAAAAGACTTGAATGTAAGACCTAACAATAAGATAAATAGAAAAGCACATGGGCACTAAGCTTCTGAATATTAGTCTCAGTGGTGATTTTGTGAATTTGTCTTCAAAGACAAGTGAAACAAAAAAATTAAGAAACGGAACTACAGCAAACTAAAGAGCTTCCTCACAGCAAAGGAAACCATCTACATACAAAAAAGGTGACCAAATGGGGGAAGATATTTGCAAATGATATTTCTGAATACATGATGAATATCCAAAATATATATTTTGTGCAACAAAATAAGCAATGAAAATAGGAGCAAAGGATCTGAATAGACACTTTTCTAAGGAAGACATACAGATGGACAACAGGCATATGAAAATATACTCAACATCACTAATTACTATAAAATACAAATCAAAACCACAATTAGGTATCATCTCACACCTCTTAAAATGGCTATTATTGAAAGCATAGCCTTGGCTGGTGTGACTCAGTGGATTGAGTGCCAGCCTGCGAACCAAAGGGTCATCAGTTCCATTCCCAGTCAGGGCACATACCTGGGCTGCAGGCCAGGTCCTCAGTAGGGGATGCATGAGAGGCAACCACACATTGATGTTTCTCTCCCTCTTTCTCCCTCCCTTCCCCTCTAAAAAAAAAATAAAATAACTTTTTTAAATCTTTAAAAAACACAGTAAATAACAAGTGTTGACAAGGATGTGGAGAAAAGGGACCATCGTAACACTGTTGGAGGAAATGTATATTGGTGCAGCAACTATGGAAAACAGTATGGAGATTCCTCAAAAAAATAAGACTAAAATTACCATGTGACCCAGAATTCCTCTTGTGGGTGTTTATCCAAAGAATATGAAAACAATAATTCAAAAAGATAAATGTACCCCTATGTTCATCACAGCATTACTTACAATAGCCAAGATGTGCAAACAACCTTAGTGTCCATCAATGGATGGAGGGATAAAATGTGAGATATTCGGATATAATGAAATACTACTCTGCCATTAAAAAGTTGAAATATTGCCACTTGCCACAACATTGATGGATTTTGAGGGTATTATGTTAAGTGAAATAAGATGGGAAAATGACAAAAACTGTATAATTTTACTCAGATGCGGAATGGAAATCAAAAAAGGAACGCAAACTAACAAAACAAAACAACAAACTTACAGATATAAGAAAATGGCAGTACCAGAGTGAAGAGGGTAGGGGGAAGGCAAAACAGGTGAAGAGGTCAAATATATGCTAATGGCAGAAACCACACTTTTGGTGGTGAGGACACAATAGAGCATAAAAATATCAAATCACAATATTGGACACCTGACATTTATATAATGCAATTAACCAATGTTACCTCAATAAAAATTTAATTTAAAAATAAAGGTGATAATACTGTAGTAAGTAATAAATCATAAAGAAAAAATAAAATAAAAATAAAGGGAGCCCAGACTAGTGTGGCTCAGTGGGTTGGGTACCGTCCCACAAACCAAAAGGGCACCAGGCCGGTTCCGGGTCAGGGCTCACGCCTGGGTTGCGGCCAGGTCCCCTCCCTGCTGGGGTGTGCAAGAGGAAACCAATGATGCTTTTCTTGTGCATCAATGTTTCTCTCCCTCTCTCTCTCCCTCCCTTACCCTCTCTCTAAAAATAGATAAATAATAATAAATACAGGCTTTTTCAAATAAAATCTGAAAGACTGAACCATGAGCAGAGCTGCATTACAGGAAACGTCAAAGGAAGCTCTCCAGGCAGAAGGAAAAAAAAACACATGAAAATCTGGATCTACACCAAGAAACAAAGAGCACCAGAAATAGTAAATATCTGAGTAAATATAACACTTTTTCATTTCTTTAACCTCTCCTGACATATTATTTAAAGTACATTGTGAACTTATAGCTTATATTAAAAAAAAATGTGTGACAACAGCAGCACAAAATAATGAAAGTGGGGAAATGAAAGTATTCTGTTGTAAGGGTCTTGAAGTGAAGTAGCATCGTATTTGTTGAAAGTATACTGGTATGTTGAAGGTGTATTTGTAAATACCCAGTCAACCACTAAAATACGGTAATAAAACAGGGTAGCTAATAGTGAAGGTAACATGATATCTTTAAATACTCAATCCAAAAGTCGGCATGAAAGGAGAAATAAAAGGAACAAGAACAGATGGGACAAATGGAAAACAAACACCCATGTCGTAGGTTTAAACCAAAGAATATAGGTCATTACAGTAAATACAAATGGTCTAAACACTGCAAAAATAGGCCCCTGATAAAAGACTATTAAAAGAAATTTTTAATTGATTTTAGAGTGAGAGAGGAAAAGGGAGAGAGAGAGGGAGAAACATCAACTTGTCGTTCCAGTTACTTATGCATTCGTTTGTTGCTTCTTGTGCGTGCCCTGACCAGAGATCGACCCACAGCCTTGGTGTGTAAGGATGGCATTCTAACCAACAAACGAATGCATAAGGCCAGAGCTCCCAGGCCAGAACAGATGTTTTTTAGAAGACTCACACTGTGCTGTTCATATGAAACCCACTTTAAATATAAACACACAGGTAAATTAAAACAATGGATCCCTGGCTGGCATAGCTCAGTGGATTGAGCACGGGCTGTGAACCAAAGCATCGCAGGTTCGATTCCCAGTCAGGGCACATGCCTGGGTTGCAGACCACAGCAACTGCACATTGATGTTTCTCTCTCTCTTTCTTCCTCCTCCCTTCCCTCTCTAAAAATAAATAAATAAAATCTAAAAAAAAAATTAGAAATTTAAAAAAAAACAATGGGAATGAGTTTAAAGAGATATAAACACTAATAATGAAGATAACTGAAGTGTCTATACAAGTTTCCCTCAATATCCAAAAGTAGAGCATTCCCTATGAAACTTTCACAAGTCAAAATGGGATAAAGCATGCCCTGGCTGGTGTGGCTCAGTGGATTGAGTGCTGCCCTCTGAACCAAAGGATCGCTGGTTCCATGCCCACTCGGGATGCATGCCTGGGATGCAGGCCAGGTCCTCAGTAGGGGGTGCTCAAGAGGCAACCACACATTGATGTTTCGCTCCCTCTCTTTCTCCTTTCTTTCTCCTCTCTAAAAATAAATAAATGAAATCTTTTTTTAAAATGGCATAAAGCAGCCCTGGCTGGTGTAGCTCAGTGGATTGAGTGCGGGCTGCGAACCAGGCATCGCAGGTTCGATTCCCAGTCAGGGCACATGCCTAGGTTGCAGGCCATGTCCCCCAGCAACCGCACATTGATGTTTCTCTCTCTCTCCCTCCCTCCCTTCCCTCTCTAAAAATAAATAAATAAAATCTAAAAAAAAAAATGGCATAAAGCAAAGAAGCAATTACCATTCATTTATATGGAAAATATTTTGAGCATTCCTGAACTCCCCAAAAAACCTATCAAATAACATATAAAACCTAAAATAACATTAACAAATAGTAAAAGCAGGAATGATATGATTAATATACACACCATGCTTTAAACACTTGTCAATCCATTTGAGCAATAGACTCCATTTTATCTATTACTGGACACCAACTAAAAGACCCCTTTGCTACTAGCGAAACCAACAGTAACTTCAACTGCTTTCAAGTTTCTCTCTCTCTGTGTATAAATAGTACAAATGGTAAGGCTCGGGCAAGTTCAACATAAACTCAATGTCTTTATTTTGTTCACCATAATCAAAACACTTACGTCCAGTTTTACACGAAAAACCCAAAAGAGCTCTCTTACATTTTTCTGATACCTTAGGACATATTTTGCCAACAGACATACAGAAGGAATCAAAAAAAAGCACAGCTGCTCGCAGACACAGCTGGATGCTCTGGGGGCCTGAGGCTGAGACGCTGCATGTAGGTCCTGGGGAAGGAGGTTGGTGAGGCCACTCTCGCTGCTCAGAGTGCATGCCCGCCTGTATAGTGATGTGCTGCAAAATAAACAATGAACGGTATTTTTACTTTTTGCCTTTTTCATAAAAATGAAAATCCTCTTCGGATTTCTTTCAGTTGATGAAAGCAGGTACTGATGTAGATATTTAATAAAAAGGAAGTGGCATAACATGAACTTTCAAAGAGCAGGAAATACTTGTATTAATATCAGATAAAATGGACTTCAGAACAAAAAATGTGAGGGATAAAGAGGAACATAAAAATAAGGACAATAACTTCATCAATATGACATAACAACCCTAAATGTGCTTGCACCTAAATTAGAGCTTCAAAACAGGTGAGACAGAAACCAACAGAACTGAGGGGACATAGTCCACATTTACAGTTGGAGCTCTCAACACTCCTTTCAGCACCGGAACAGTGGACCCCAAATCAGCAAGGTCACAGAACACGTAAACAAGCCCAATCTCAACCTCGCCTAACTGGGATTTATAGAACATTCTCCCTGACACACTTCAACACATTCTTTCCAAGTGTATCTGGAATACGCATCAAGACAGACTAATTTCTGGACCAAAAAGCAAACTTTAACAAAGATATTTTGAAAATCTTCAAAAATTTGGAAATTTAAGCAATACGCATGAAATTCATAGGTCGAAGAGAGAAATCACAATAAAAACAGTAACCTGCACATAGAGGGAAAGGAGGAACACAGGCGAGGGCACAGGGGTGGGGATACAGTCCTGCGTGTGTCTTGATAGCATTGACTTTGCAGCTACGTAATATTTAATGATTAACAAATAAAATGAAATCACAAAGGAAAAAATCCCTAAACTGAAGAAAATGAATTTAATTTTAGTTCTATATCAAGACCATGGCATAATCACACTGAAAAAAAATTCAAGTGAATTTAAAAGCATTTTGACTGTACATTTAGTAGTTTTATGGTTAGTAGTAATAATATTCTTATTTTGAAAGTATTATGTTGATTTGAAAGTATTATGTTGTAAGATAGAGCAAGATGAAGGCAATTTGTTGGCGAATTAGAAACCAAGTTTTGGGAACTTCCGGCCAAGACGGAGGCTAGGTAGACACACTGCCTCCTCGAACAACCAAAATAAGGACAACAATTTAGAAACAAAAAACAACCAGAACTGACAGAAAACTGAACTCTATGGAAGTCCAACAACCAAGGAGTTAAAGAAGAAACATTCATCCAGACCGGTAGGAGGGGCGGAGTCAGGCGGCCAGACGGAGACAGGTTGCAGCAAAGTGGCGGCTGGTGGGTCCTGGGCACGCAAGGCAGCAGCAGGCAGACTCAGCAAGGTGGCGGATTGTGGAGGAACTTGGCACACAAAGAGGCTGGCGGACCAGGCAGTTCCACATTCACACACAGATAAACCAGGTGAAACTGGGTAGTGACACAGACCTACAACCCAGGGTCCCAGTGCAGGGAAATAGAGCCTCAAAACACCCATTGAAAACACCTGTGGCGGTTGAGATACCAAGAGAAACTCCCAGCCTGACAGGAGAGTTTGTTGGAGAGACCCACAGGGTCCTAGAATGTACACAAACCCACCCACCTGGGAACCAGCACCAGAAGGGCCCGATTTGCTTGTAGGAAGCGGAGGAGGTGACTGAAATCTGACAGAGAGCAGAGCAAGTGCCATTGTTCCCTCTCAGACCCTTCCCTCCACATACAGCATCACTACCCAGCAAATGGGTTGCCCTGCCCTGGAGACCACCTAAGGCTCCACCCCTCACTACATATCAGGCAAGTCAAGACAAAAAAAAAATGGCCCAAATGAAAGAACAAACCAATGCTCCAGAAAAAATACAACTAAGTGATGAAGAGGTAGCCAACCTATCAGATGCACAGTTCAAAACACTGGTAATCAGGATGCTCACAGAATTGGTTGAATTTGGTAGAAAATTAGAAGAAAAAAATGAAGGTTATGCTAAGTGAAATAAAGGAAAATGTACAGGGAACCAATAGTGATTAGAAGGAAACTGGGACTCAAATCAACAGTGTGGACCAGAAGGAAGAAAGAAACATTCAATCAGAAAAGAATGAAGAAACAAGAATTCAAAAAATGAGGAGAGGCTTAGAAATCTCCAGGACATCTTTAAACGTTCCAACATCCAAATCATAGGGATACCAGAAGGAGAAGAGGAAGAGCAACAAGTAGAAAACTTATTTGAACAAATAATAAGGGAGAACTTCCCCATTATGGCAAAGGAAATAGACTTCCAGGAAGTCCAGGAAGCTCAGAAAGTCCCAAAGAAGTTGAACCCAAGGAGGAACACACCAAGGCACATCATAATTACATTACCCAAGATTAAAATGAAGGAGAGACTCCTAGAAGCAGCAAGAGAAAAGAAGACAGTTACCTACAAAGGAGTTCCCACAAGACTGTCAGCTGATTTCTCAAAAGAGACCTTATAGGCAAGAAGGGGCTGGAAAGAAGTATTCCAAGTCATGAAAGGTAAGGACCTACATCCCAGATTGCTCTATCCAGCAAAGCTTTCATTTAGAATGGAAGGGCAGATAAAGTACTTCTCAGACAAGGTCAAGTTAAAGGAATTCATCATCACCAAGCCCTTATTATATGAAATGTTAAAGGGACTTAGAAAAAGAAGATAAAAAACATGTATAATAAAACGACAGCAAACTCACAATTATTAACAACCACACCTAAAACAAAAACAAAAACAAACTAAGCAAACAACTAGAACAGGAACAGAACCACAGAAATGGAGATCACATGGAGGGTTAGCAACAGGGAAGGGGGAGAGAGGGGGAAAGATACGGAGAATAAGTAGCATAGATGGTAGGTAGAAAATAGACAGGGGGGAGGGCAAGAATAGTATGAGAAATGTAGAAGCTAAAGAACTTATGACACATGGATATCAACTAAAGGGGGGCAATGTGGGTGGGAGGGGGTGTGCAGGGTGGAAAGGGGTAAAGGAGGGAAAATGGGACAATTGTAATAGCATAATCAATAAAATATATTTTAAAAAAGAAACCAAGTTTTGGATAAAGAAATGTATGCATAAAACCCATGAGTGAACACACTGACCTTAAATTTTGTTGGAAATGACAGTATGAGGTCACGACTTGTTTCTCTCCTTCAGCACGTATTTCTAATCTCTGTATACTGGAAAGGACTACAGGCAATAATATCAGCAGTTAGCACCCAGACTGTGGTCTCTAAAAACTATTCCTCACTGAAAGAAACAGGCTTCTTAGAAAAATGGTTGATTTCAGGCCGGAGGCAGGAAGGACATGCACAAGGTGAAGCCAGGATTTCTTATTGGAACAGAAAAAAAGGAAGCTGCTGAAAACCATAAAGCTGTGTCAGAAGCACACAGGAATCAACTCATTAAATATGGAAGCACTGAAAGGAATTATGATTATAACTGATTGAAACTTTAAAAACCTGTGAGTTTATGATGGACTAAAACTTTGAAAGTTAGTAAAACATCAAACTTATTTTGAAAATCAGTAAACAAATAAAAAATCATGTATTTATTTTGCTTTTCCTATATAAACAAATCAAGGTAATAAAATAATTGCTGGAGAAATATGCTAATGAATGTAGAAAGGAACAATAGAACTTTTAAAATTACCATATGTAATTCCTAATAAATGATGGATGTACACAATTATCAATAGTAGACAAATCCATTAAGTGAAAAGTTAACAGGGACTTTAAGAAGATTGGGATCGTGTAACAACACTTGAACCCATGAATAAATGTTGCTCTTTTTTTCTCTTTGTTATCCAAGTACAGTTGTCTCCATTCCCCACCCGCTCTTATTCTTTAAATTTCTTTAAACCCTCACCCAAGGATATGTTTATTGATTTTAGAGAGAGAAGAAGGCTGAAACATTGATGTGAAAAAGAAACATCAGTCAGTTGCCTCCCCATACGTGCCCTGACCAGGGATTGAACCTGCAACCTTTTGGTGCATGAGACAACGCTCCAACCAACTGAGCCACCTGACCAGGATGATAAATCTTATTCTTAGAACATCGGTAAAAGTGGAGCCACCAGACATTGTATACCTGGTGACGGGATTCAACAGTAAGTACATGATACCAACGCTGAAGTATCCTCACTCGAGAGTAAATGTGGAACACGAACAAAACTACATCTCCAGATGTAACTGCCAGTCTACAGAAAGCAGGGCACAGGGGAACAAGTTAATACCACAAGGAGGCGATCAGCGAAGTCCAGAAGGTAGGACACTTTACACGACAAACACCTGTTTTTTAAGTAAATGACTTGGGATGGCAGGGAAGAGGAACAGGAAAGGGAGTCTGCAGCAAAGAGACTTAAGGGACACTAAGGGACACATCGACTAAATGTGGATCAAGATCCAAACTGTGCATTTTAACTGTTAAAGACACGTACATTTTTAAGACTGGAATTACATGATTGCTAAGATTTGCTTTTACATTATTCCCCCTTCCCCAAAGAACAAAAACCGTGTGGGGTTCACACAGATGAAGATGTTAACAAGTGTTGAAGTTGATGGTAGATTCCTGGAGACTCATTATATTACTTTATTTTTTTAATGCTGGAAATTTTCCAAAGTTAAAATATATATATATATATAGAGAGAGAGAGAGTTTATCTTCCATATGGTCAAATTTTTGCTGGGAGCAAGCATTATTTTATAGTCAGAAAGAAAGTGCCTGAAATACTTGTTAAAATACAGATTCTGGGGTCCCACTCCAGATCTACTGGATCTGAATCAGAGGTTGAGGCACAAAATGACCTGCTTTCTACAAGCTTCTCCACAAACCCAGGCAGCTCAGCACAGGTCTGCACCGGCAGCTGACACTGTGTGGCCCTCCAGGCCTCACCCTGAGATCCCATGGCCCAGTGGGCCCTCGACAAAGGCTGCAGCGGCAACTCTGTGAGAACAGTTTCACCGCAGTGGCAGAGATGACAGTCAAGCTAGGGGCCCGTACACAGTGAGGAACAGGACACAGGGAAAAAAGAAGAAATTAGCCGGGAGATGATAGCATGACAGAAAGGAGGGACTGGAGTAAAACAGACTTTCCCAGGACTAGAGACCTGGGCACACGTTAAGGCTGTGGAAAGAAGATCCTGGAGAGAGAGGCTAAAGACAGGAAGGAGACAGCTTGTTGGGGCTCCAGTCCCACGACAGCAGGAGAACAGGGAAGCCCCAGTGGGAGAGGCTTGGTGTGGACAGCAGGAGGGAATGAAAGGGCCCGGCAAGGGTTAGGGAGGCTGTAAGAGTGCACCCATGATGCCTGGAGCTGTTACGCAGTGCGGCGGCCAAACCCACATGCAGCCACAAGCACTTGACACGGGCTAGTCTGGACTGCTGTGTGCTGTGCGAATATGACGCACCGGACTTTGAAGATTTAGTAAAAATAAAGTCAGTGTCAAATCTCATTGACTATTTTATATGTTGAACTGATAATATTTTAGAAATTTCTATTAAACATATTATTAAAATTGATTTTACCTGTTTCTTTTGCATTTTTTAATGTGACACTTAGGAAGTTTAAAATTACATGAGACTATGCCCCACTTGGTGTGGCTCAGCGGGCTGAGCACCAGCCTGCAGACTGAAAGTCACCGGTTTGAGTCCTAGCCAGGGCACACGCCAGGGGGTGTGGGCTAGGTCCCCCATCGGGGGTCTGCAGGAGGCAACCCTAATCAACATTTCTCTCACACATCGATGTTTCTCTCCCCCTCTCTCTCCCTGCCCTTTCTCTCTCTCTCTCTCTCCTTTCCCCTCTCTCTAAAAATAGGTAAATATTTTAAAAATAAGAAATAAAATTACATGAGACTGACACAGTATTTCTACTGAACAATGCTGATCTAGAAGTTATGAATGCCAGAAATAGGAGAAAAAAAGAAAGCGCACTAAAAAGCCCTATCTCAAAAAATAACACCTCTACAACCCTAGAATCTGCCTCATTCAGACTAAGGTTTAGCCTAATTGATGAAAAAAAGTGCTTGCTATGCCAACTAATTATCAGTACGAATGAAATTGTCATGGAAAGTATAAAGATAATTTATTCTCAGACACCAGTGATACACAGCGATTAAGTAGCAACTGTGAGTGCTTCCCATTCATTCATTCAGGCAGGCCCTCAACGCCCCGCAATGGAAAGACAATGACCTGAGTGGTGGGGTTCAGTGGCTTGGGCACCAGCCTGCAACCTAAAAGATTTGATTCCTGGTCAGGGCACGCACCTGGTTTGCAAGCAGGTCCTCAGGTGGGGTCATGCAAGAGGCAACCGATGTTTCTCTCCCTTTCTTTCTCCCTCCCTTCCCGTCTCTCTAAAAAATAAATAAAATCTTTTTTCCAAAAAAGAAAGAAAATGACCAACCAGCAAGCAATCCGGAGGAAGCATCATACTGAGCACCTACTAAGTTCTGAGGAGGATACAGGTGCAGGGAGGTGCCACCTGGCCTTGGTGTCACCCACGCTCAGGAGGGAGGAAGTGAAGTGAGCAGGGAAAGCTGGTACTTTCCCCAAGGTTGTGGTCCTCCTCAGGACGCCCCTGCTCCAGATTTGTGAGCACTTCCCACCCTGGCTCCGTCCATCCTCATCCCACAGCTGGGAGAGGGCAGCGAGGGGCTGTCGGGGTGCCCCCACCCCCCCCCCTCTGTGGCTCTGCCATCCATCAGACCCTCTGCCCGCACCGGCCTCCACTGTGGTATGTGGTCGGGGGGGTTCTTTCCATCACTCAGGCCACCTCTCTGTTTCCCAGAGATAACCCCGAGAGTGTGGGTGTCTGCTTGCTGGTAGTGTTATCTAAGATCAACACTGCAGCTCCTGCCTCCGGAGACCTCCAGGGTCAACAGTAAGCAGAGAATTCATGTCTCAGTAGGTGCCTGGTCACCATAGTTGGGGTTTGGGGTATTTTTCTTCCTTTTGGTGGGGGTCTTCTCTGAGGGCTTAGGCTTCTCCCCACCCTTCTTCACCATCAGCCCTTCTGGCCCACAGCCAAGAGGCCTAAGCTCAGGTGGATGACAAGGTGAAGGGCTCCTGGTGACATGTTTACTCCAGCCCCCACCGCAGCTAGTGACACTTTTCAGCAGGGGATCCTTAGTCCCCCTCATTCTCCTGAGGGGCTATGCAGCCCCTCCTGAGCCTCCACTGGCCCCAGAGTCTGCACACAGGGCCAGAGTCCCTGAAGTCGATCTTGGAGTTGGGTGGCATTTGATGATCAGCTATTCCACCGCCCCAGCACCCTGACCGTGTCTACCCTCGTCCCATCCTGCTGGGAGCACAGCCTTTCCCGGAGGACACCACGCTCCCTGTGGAAGCGGGAAGTGGAGAGACCTGGAGCGGAGTCAGGAACCTACTGTTGGGAGTCCCGGCATCGCGACTGGCGGCTGTGTGGCTGTGAGGAAAGTGCGGCCTGCTGGCATTTAGTTTTTCTTTCAGTGAAATAAAAGTCTCAGCATCCTGAGTCTTTAAGATCTTTCTAACTCTCTCACTATCCTATATTCTGTCACTCTGTTCAAGAACCTTCAGTGGCCTTTGTCCTACCCATAAGCCCAAACTCCTTGTGCCAGCAGCTTTCAAGGCAGTCTATAACCTGACCGTGAACTGCCTTGCAGGCCTCTCCTTATGACCCCGTCCTGCCACTGCCACCATCCTCCAAGCCACCCAGCCTTCTCACTGCTGCGCCAAACACTCCACACCCATGCCCTCTGTCTGCTCGCTTTGCTCACGCCACTCTGCTGGCAGTGATGCCCTCCCATCACAGCCCTGCCCCATTTCCACCATCTGCCTCTGCGTGGAGCCCCAGCCTGAAGTGAGTTCCTCCTCTGCAATGCTGGGACTTCGGTACAGACAACTCGGCCCTTAGGAGCCACTGCTTGGGCATCCAATTAGATGAAGCACTCGGACAGGTGAGGAGTCCTCCACAATGTTAATTAACACTCCACTCAAGAACGGGTGACTGTGGCACATGCTTGCAAGCCCTGTGGGCCCAATACAAAAACAGTTGTCATCTGCACGATACCTTACAGGTCATAAAAGATTCCCACATGTATCAAGTCATTTCATCCTTAAAGCCATTCCGAAAAGCAGTCCTGACTTGAGGGGTATTATTAGCGATCTGCCTAAGGCCAATTTGTGAGCAGTTACCTGGGCCAGTAGTAGGTCACAGCTCTTCTTCTGTCTCCCTCTCAGACCTGGCTGGGGGAGGGGAGGCAAGCCCGCACATTAAGGAACATCAAGCCAAGCAGAGTCATCATGCATCACCCAGAAGGAATGGCTGGAGTGTAGCCACTAATTAAAATGGTCCCTACCCCTGCGCCTTGGGTGTAGGGTGGTTGGGAGCTCAAGCCGCCGCCCCTCCCAACAGTGTCCTCATCTGGAAAACGGGACCTCCCTTGCCAGGCAGGTGGGGGACTTACATGAGCCAGGCCCCCTTGTGCTCCAGAGGTCTGTGGGAGCCAGAGCAGCACTGGTCACAGAACAGGAGGTGTCAGGACTAGAAAGCTCTTCAAAATCTAGTGCCGAGAACCTCGTTCTATCCAGGGAGGAAGGGGGTTTCAGAAAGGAGAGTAAGGTGAGGTCACAGAGCAGCATAGCTGGCCTGGACCCTTGAACCATCCCCTCCCTCCCACCTAAACCAGGGCCAGGCCCATTGGGGGACAGCTAAAGCAGATGGCCACCCCATGCCAACCCAAGAATCTCTCACAGGGCATTTGACCTCCATTGTTGATCTCCACCCGGAGGACCCCAGGAATGTAAATCCGCGCCTGGAAGTTCAGCTGCCCTGACAGGAGGTTGCTGGCTTAAAACAAACACAGGGCTTCCTATATAAGGACCAGCCGGCCAGCCACCAGGCACCACCTCCACCAGGAACTCTAGGTAGGTAGCCCCCCACCCCTCTTTCCCTCTCTTTCTCTGTCTGTGGGTTCACTTATGGGTTTAACTTATTGGCCGTTCACAGGCCCATCTGAACCAAGGGGCAGTTGCACAACCTGGGCAGCCAGGCTGCGCAGACACAACTGGGCTTTGGAGCTGCCCCAATCCCCCCATGTTTCCTGGGGAACTTGCAGTTCAGCTTCATCACCCCGTTCAGAAACGGCACAAGCTCCTGGAGGGCTGGGACAAAGGACATGGGGAATTCCCACTGCCGTGTTCTGCCCTCAACCCACAGTCTTGGATGAGAGCATGCACATCCTTAGTTCACACCTACCTTGGGGAGGTGGGCAGAGCTGCCATCCCAGGTCAGAGTCCCTCACCCTTTCTGCTAGGCTCCTTATAAGTGCTGAGGCACAGGGAGGGGAGGGAAGGGGAGTGGATGGGAAGGGACAGTATGCTGCCCGGAGACCCTCTCTCCTTCAGGCCTATCTGTACCAACCCAGCTGAGGCCATGCCCTCCCCAAGAACCACCTGCAGCCTGCTGCTCCTCAGTGTGCTCTGCGTGGACCTGGCCATGGCTGGCGTCACCTTCCTGAGCCCCGAACACCTGAAAGTGCAGGTGAGATGCCTCTCCACAAAGCCCCACATTCTGATTGTGGTATCTTATTCTAGCCCTTCCACATAGCAGCTGGCTGGGTGACCTGAGCAGGGACTCATCCTCTCAGGGCACCAGCCTTCTCCGGCAGCACAAAGGACCCTGGGTCTGACTACAGGCCCGTATCTTTCTGCTTCTGGAAGGATATGGGGGCATAGGGCCCTCAGGGAAACACCTCCTTTCTCCAACAGAGAAAGGAGTCCAAGAAGCCACCAGCCAAACTGCAGCCCCGAGGGCTTGAGGGCTGGCTCCGCCCAGAAGATGGAACTCAGGCAGAAGGGGCAGAGGATGAGCTGGAAATTCGGGTTGGTTCCTTTGTAGTTTTATGCTTGTGTGGCAGGGGAGGGGATGAGGGAAGGGGAGGGCTGCGGGAGATGGCATGAACAGGGGCCCACTTACCAGCAACTCGAGAAATGTAAAAGTAACGTGAAAATAGTTGACTCCACACTGGGCTGCACTGTACAAGGCCACTGCCCATGAAGAAGCAAATGGCTGAAAGAAGTGGCTTCACTACAACAGAATGGGAACACACAAGGAGCCATGAGCAGAGGAGAGAAGGGGGTGCTAGGAGGTGCTAGATGGTCTCAAAGGGTGTAGCAAACAGGGTGCCCAGAGACAGACAGAAGACACAGCTGGTCATAGACTGAAGGTGTTTACCCACAGAAAACGTTCTGGTTGGCTCAGGTGCCTCTCAGGCCTTACCTGGGGCTGGGGTGCACCACGACTGCACCCTGGGCTGCCAGCTACTGTTGGCCGGGCTCCGGTGGCCAGCACCCACGGAGGTCCAGCCACAGGTGAGGGCAGGCCAGTCAGGCTTGTTTTAGCTGTGACAAATCTGACACTGGACAAGGAAATTGTTTAGAGATAAAAGGAGGATCATGAGAGAGACAGTGAAGGGGGGGTTATAGGGTTACCTAGGTAACCTTCCTGAAAGGCTGGCTGTGCATGGTTCATGGGCAGTCACCTCCGTTCAGAAAAACCAGAATTCCCTGGGAGTGGCACATAGTAATGGCACTTACTGTGCTGCTGAGGGCTATTATTGCCTCCATTGTACAGAGGAGGAACAGACGCTTAGACAGTGGGTTCCCTTGCCTGCGGTGCCACAGCCAGCGTATGGCAGAGGTGGGACTCAAGGTCAGGGCTGACCTCCGTCCCCAAGCCCTCTCCTCATCCTCACTGCTCTGGCAAACAGGGTGGACAGTGCCTTTCACTCATCCCCTCTGGCCTGAGAGAAGCTGAAGTGTGTCCTGCCTTTCTCTACCCATCCGCCTCTTCCCCATCAGGAGGAACTCCCCAGCTCATGCTATCTGACCCTCACCCACACTTAAGTGTTCTCAGGTACTTCCTCCACACACCTGTGAGGTCTCCAACCTACCACATTCCCACTCAATGGCCTGCAAATTCCTGAACTGAAGCCAGGTAATTTTCCTCATGAGACGGCCAGCTCCTGCAAGCTGGTGCTCACCCCAGCCAGAGTGACTCTAAATCAGCCCAGGTGGGGATGAGGGTTCAGTGGCTAATGACTCAAGGAGGGGCAGAGACAGATGGAAGTTTCATCTCCATGATGGCTGGCCACGGAGGAACCAGAAGCCTGAAATGTCTGGGAGGTGCCGAAGCTACCGGAGGCGGGTGGGGCCGGAGGCCTGCAACCCTGGTAGGAGAGCTCTGGGCACCCTTCCCAGGCCCCTCCAGTCCTAGGGTCCCACCTCTCCCATCGCAGCATCCCCCTCCCCCAACTTTCCCCACTTTCCTCCTAAAACCAAGTTTCAGAGCTAGCAGACTTTTCAAAACTCGTCCTGCACCGCCCCCCCCCCCCACACACACACTGAACAGATGAGGCACGGAGGCAAAGGGAGCCCCGTCAGGTTGCCTCAAGTTCATCTCCCAACCAGTAGTCGCCACGCTGCCTCTCAAGTGCTCCTGCCACCCAGTTCCGGACAGCAGGTCCCTGGATCAGTGTTCTATGGTTCCCAAGAAATCTGTTCAGGTGATCTGACCACCCTGCACTGGCCACAGGGGTGGCAGAGAAATGAATCTTTACTGAAGGGAGGTTACAGGAGGGTCCAAGTTCCCCAAAAACTCAGCCATGCCCTTCACAGTGGAGGCAAGTGGGGAAGGTAAATTGTTTTAAAGGAACAACTATTTGCTGTTTTGTTTGTTTTTTTAACTTCTCTGAGCACATCTACTCATCTGTAAAACAGGAATAGCAGTGGTGCCTGCCTGGTGGGAGACACCGAGGACTCGACACAGCAGAGGAAGGCATTCGGCCCCAGCCCGACACAGGGCAGGGCTCCCACTGGCACTGCCGCACCCACCCTGCAGCTCAAAGAGGGTGTGGGGCTGGTGGGCTAAGAATCCTGCAGTCTAGTGTTTGGCCACCAACTCCTCTGAGGCTTCAGACAAGTCATTTAACTCAGCTGCTTTATCTGACGGTGGGGATAACACCTCCTGTCTGGAGGATAGCAGGCAGAACTAATCATCAGGGGTTTGGCTGGGCCCCAAGATTCCTCCACTGGTTCACAGAAATGTGCAGACATGTCAGGGACCAGGTGGCCAGGTACCGAGGCAGCTGCTGGGTGAGTGGAGAGAAAGAGAGTCTCACAGAATGCCGAGCAAGTAGAGAAAATACAGTGCTCTTCCTATGGAAGGAAAAAAATGGAGGCAGAGAAACAAGAAAGGTCTTAGCTCAGAGCACCTTTCTAGGAAAAGGTCAGCTTCCTGTCTGACTTTGCACGGATCCAAGAGGCCTGTGAGTGTGAAAAGAATACCTAGGGAGAGGTGGGGGCAGAAACATCACCTAGACTCGTGCCATGCATGCCAGGTGGGCCCACTGGCCCCCAAATCTCCCTGCCAGGGCCTGAAATTCAACTGTGTGTCTTCTAAAACTGCCAGGTGGGGTGGGGGTGGAGTTTGATCTAGGGAACCCCACAGGTCTTAGCAGCAACTTCCTTAGAGGTAAAGGAAGAGAGTACAAGGTAAGTCTCACGAAGATGGGGTGGGGGCAGTAAGAACAGGCCGAAGAAGGCAGTAGCTGAGCTGCCCCCCCACTGGCACCTGCTGGGCCCACAGGCCTGTCTCCCACCCTGCCCCTGTGCTGAGACCCCAAGAGCCCAGGCCTCCTTTGGAATGGGGGTGTTTGGGGCAGGAGTGGGGGGGTTACATCTGACACTTCCTGGGTCCTCCCTGATCTCCTCCTAGTTCGATGCCCCCTTTGATGTTGGAATCAAGCTGTCAGGGGATCAGGACGGTCAGCACGGCCAGGCCCTGGCGAAGTTTCTTCAGGACATGTTTTGGGAAGAGGCCGATGGTAAGTCCTTGCCTGAGTCAAGTCAATTCGGAGTCCCCAGAGAGTGCTGAATGTGAGCCCACATTCTGGGCAACATGACAGTTTTCTTGCCTGATTCTGCCTCTCAAAAAGGGCTTCTAATTTTTCATTCCCAAATATCAGCAGGAGTGGACTGAGTATTTGTGGGTGGCTCAGAGGCAGCTGAGCAGAGTTTTTGTATTCAAACGGGGAACTATGTCCCGAGAGTGAGCTTTGGAGGCCCATAAACACAAATTTCCTTAACCACAGAATGGAGCTAACAGCCACTATGAGTATAAAATTTGGTGTTAGAGCACCATAATAATTTTGCACCACAAACAAAAGGATTTAGTGCTACAACTGCATTCAGAATGAGCTCAGAAGCCAGTTAAGCAAAGTTGTTTTGGTTTTGATTTGAATCCCCTCTTGCCTCTTAAAAAGATGCTACCCAACTTCTTCCTGATCAAGGCAAAGAGCTGCCTTTGGAAGCACCCTACAACCTGCAACTGCCACCACCCACCACATGAGGTAGACAGAGAACTGTCCTCACCCTTTGGTGCAGATAAGGAGCCCAAGACTCAGAGCTTTCAGGTGACCTGCCCAGGTCACAGTCCAGTGACGCCCCTACTGCAGCACACACCTCAGTAGTCACCATCGTGGAAGAAAGGCCAGACAGCAGACTCAGAATTCTGACTCAGTGTCTTGCTTTTCAGAGGCCCCAGCAGACAAGTGACCGACCACCCACAAGACCAGCCCACGTCTTTGTTTCCCTCCCACCCTTGGAAGCGCTCACCTGGCTTTTAGGTTGCTCCTACAACTCCCAGCTGAGTGATACTAGCTTAGGGGCTAAATAAATATTCAATTGTGTGCTAAATGTACAAAATGAGAATTATTTTACTGAAGAGGAAAATTTCACATTTCACTGAAAAAAAAAGTTCTTCTTGGTCTATAGTCAAAGCAAAGGGAAAAGGAGGATATGTAGCAAGGCAGGTGTACATGTTTAGAAAACCAAACTAGACCAATTCACACAAGTAGACTATCGGGGTATGTATGGCAGAAGTGGGAGAGAGGGAGGGAGAGAAAGGGAAGGGAAGGAGAGGAGGCGAGAAGGGGAGGGAGAAAGGAAAGGGGAAAAAAAGACAGAGCTTCCTGAGTTCCAAGTTGCAGTGAGCATTTATCAACAAGGGCTGTGTGGACAGAAATTGCAGGTGACGTTATCAGAGCTCAGACCCACTCAACTAACACTCGAGATCAGAACAGAATTCTGGGAATGCCAAAGCATGAGTCTAAAGTTATAGGTGGTAGCCGGTGCTAACAATGGAGATAGGAGCCACACTGCTGGGAGGGGCTGAAATGACTCCTCCTTCCTCCATGTCAGCTATTGAGAAGCCCGGCAAAGCAGATACCGCCTCCTACAGGCAAGGCAGGCCACTGCCTTCATTACTTCACTGAGGCCAGGGAGGTGTTCCAAAACATTTCCAACTCCAGCTCACAGCTGAAATGACCCTTGATCCTTTTTCCCCCCACTTTATTTATTTATCAGACAGCACGGAAGGGAGAGAGGAAGAGAAGCATCAATGTGTGGTTGCCTCTCACACACCCCTAACTGGGTACATGGCCTGCAACCCAGGCATGTGCCCTGACTAGGAATCGAACTGGCACCCATTTGGTTCACAGGCCCATGCTCAATCCACTGAGCCACACCAGCCAGGGTGAGCCTTGATCCTTAAGGTCCATAATTTAATTCCAGTGAACACACCAGCCTTCCTAGGAGGAATATTACTTTTCAGTCATTTACACTTTAGCATGAACATGGAAACATTTCTGAGAGCTGGAGATGATGGGTAGGTGAATCATTAAGGGACATAGAAAGTAAATGAGGCCCTAAAAGGAAGCACTACCAGCCTGCCCAGTCAGACACATGAACCCCTACTACCAACATGTAGGGCACTCCTCTGCAGAGAGGTGGGGTAACATCCACACTCTGGAAATCCTCTATCACAGAAGACTCGGGGAGTCAAGTATGTCCTTGAGTAAAATTCTGGCTGGCAGGCACTCAAGGCACAGCCTTCTGGGCACTAATCACTGATCACACTCAACAGGCACATGGAAACCCAACTACCCACGCTCATCAGGGAACTACATGTGGTCTGTGGACTGGCAACACCATTTGGCAACTTCTCGGGCCCCACCGCTGCCCTCCTATATTAGGATCCACATTTTCACAAGATCCTCAGTCTTATGTGAAGTGGCTTAAAGGCAACAGGATCCCATTCGGGCAGCACAGCACACTGCATGGACAGACCCTGGCATAGAACAGGTGTCGAGTGTCATATAACTTACAAAAACCCAGACCTGGCCAGGTGCGACTCTCAACAGAACTGAGAACATGAAAAGGGTGTCCTGTTCATCCTCTCACTTACCTTCTTCCCATCACCTTAGTCCTGGCTCTGTTGTCAACTCCACCTCCATCTGCTGGGCAAACGACAGACAACACACACTCTCTCTTCCATCTCTCAGACTACAGACACTGGATTATAAGACTACACAGTGACTTCAGTCTCCGGATCCTTGTTTCCAAAAGCATCTTCCTCAGTAATGATCACAGACTGAAACATGTTATCACCACTAAAAAAATTTAAGATATTAGAGAACACGTGAACTAAGTGGATAAAATGGAAGAAATAGAAGTGGAGGGAAATGACCTTCCACAGCCCTCAGAAAGCCAGCCCCTACGACCCAGCCCCCTGGCACTGAGGCCTAGATTGACATGCTGTGCTGGAGATGAACCAGCTCTATGGGCACAACCCTGGTCACCACAAACCATGCCCACAGCCCTCTTCTTAGTAGCTCCAGAGGAGGACTGAAGGCTCATGTGTGATCAAATTGGTCCAGGAAACAAGCTGCTGGCCTGGTAAAACAGCAGTCATGGATGGGGCTGGAAAGGGGCTCGAGGAGAATGGGTGTGAGGCCCTGGAGGAAATGCTGGTCACCTAATGCTTCATTCCCCCGCAAAACCAAAGACTTATTCCTCTCTCGAAGGTCCCACAAGCATCCTCTCCCACTAACCTGCATCATTCATTCAAACAGATGCTGAACTTCCAGCCAAGATGGAGGCATAGCTAGGTATACTTTGGCTCCTTGCACAACCAAAACAAAGACAACAAATTTAAAAACAAAAAACAACCAGAACTGCCAGAAAATCGAACTGTATGGAAGTCCAACAACCTCAGTGTTAAAGAAGAAACATTCATCCAGACCGGTAGGAAAGGTGGAAACAGGCAGCTGGGGTGTAGAGGACTCACGGCAAGGCAGCAGCTGGTGGACAGGGTGGTCCCACATTTCTGTGCAGATAAACTGAGAGGAACAACTGGTAGCAAGACAAACCACACAACCCAGGGTTCTAGGGCGGGGAAATAAAGCCTCAAAACCTCTGACTGAAAAAAACCTATGGGGTTGCAGCAGTGGGAGAAACTCCCAGTCTCACAGGAGAGTTCGCTGGAGAGACCCATAGGGTCCTAGAACGTACACAAACCCACCCACCCAGGAATCAGCACCAGAAGGGCCTGATTTGCTTGTGGGTAGTGGAGGAAGTGACTGAAAACCACCAGCCAAGAGCTGAGCAAGCAGCATTGTTCCCTCTCAGACGCCTCCCCCACATATAGCACCACAACCCAGGGACCTGGGTTGCCCCGCCCTGGGGAATACCTAAGGCTCTGCCCCTTACTACCTAACAGGTGTGCCAAGATTAAAAAAAAAAAGGCCCAAATGAAAGAACAGATCAAAGCTCCAAAAATAGAACTAAGCGACAAGCAGTGAGACAACCTATCAGATGCACAGTTCAAAACACTGGTAATCAGGATGCTTACAGAATTGGTAGAGTATGTTCCCAAAATAGAGGAAGAAGTGAAGGCTATGTAAAGTGAGATAAAGGAAAATGTACAGGGAATCAACAGTGAAGGGAAGGAAACTGGGACTCAAATCAACAGTTTGCAACAGAAGGAAGAAATAAACATTCAACCAGAACAAAATGAAGAAACAAGAATTCAAAAAAAATGAGGAGATGCTTAGGAACCTCCAGGACAACTTTAAACGTTACAAGATCCAAATCACAGGGTTACCAGAAGGAGAAGAGGAAGAGCAAGACATTGAAAACTTATTTGAAAAAATAATGGAGGAGAACTTCCCCAATCTGGCAAAGGAAATAGACTTCCAAGAAGTCCAGGAAGCTCAGAGTCCCAAAGAAGCTGGACCCAAGGAGGAACACACCAAGGCACATAACTACATTACCCAAGATTAAAGATAAGGAGAGAATCTTAAAAGCAGCAAGAGAAAAGGAGACAGTAACCTACAAAGGAGTTCCCTAAGACAGTCAGCTGATTTCTCAAAAGAAACCTTGCAGGCAAGAAGGGGCTGGAAGGAAGTATTCCAAGTCATGAAAGGCAAGAACCTACATCCAAGATTACTCTATCCAGCAAAGCCATCATTTAGAATGGAAGGGCAGATAAAGTGCTTCCCAGCTAAGGTCAAGTTCAAGTTCATCATCACCAAGCCCTTATTATGTGAAATGTTAAAGGGACTTATCTAAGAAAATCAAAACTATGAACAGTACAATGACAACAAACTCACAACTATCAACCAAATCTAAAAACAAACACACACACAAAGCAAACAACTAGAACAGGAACAGATTCACAGAAATGGAGATCACATGGAGGTTATCGGGGGGAGGGGAATGGGGGAAAAGGTACAGGGAATAAGTAGCATAAATGGTAGGTATAAAAATAGACAGCAGGAAGTTAAGAACAGTATAAGAAATGTAGAAGCCAAAGAACTTATAAACACAACCGGTGGATATGAACTAACGAGGCAGGGAGAATGAGTATGAGAGTGGGGGTGCAGGGCAGAGGGGAATAACAGGGGCAGGAAGAACGGGACAACTGTAATAATATAATCAATAAAATATATTTTTTTAAAAAAGAACACCTGGCACTTAATAGCATTAAAATATTCTAACACCCATCATTTACTGTATTCCTGCTGTGCACCAGGAATTGTTTTAAATACTTAAATGTAACTAATTTCGGTTAACTTTCACAACAAGCCACTTAGGATGGAGGAAACTGAGGTTCAGAGTTTAACTTTCCAAGGTCATATAACAAATACATCGCCACTCACATCCAGAGCTATAGTGCTCAAGTCCACGTTTTTCATATGCTACTGCCTCTCAGTGTTACTTCTCCTGCCTACTGCCTAGGGTCCAAGGGATTCTTTTGTTTGTTTATTTTTCTTCATAATACATTGGATCAACTTCAAGCCAACAACTGGCAGACATAAAACAACAAAGGCGCCCCGGCCGGTGGTGTGGCTCCGTTGGTTGAGTGTCATTTGACAAACTGCAGGGTTACTGGTTGTTTTCTGGCCAGGGTACATGCCTGGGTTGCAGGTTCGGTCCCCAGTTGAAGCACTTACCAAAAGCAGCCAGTCGATGTTTCTCTCCTTCTCCTTCCCTTAAAATTTTTAAAAAGGTAACAAGGGACACACTTGAGAAAATGTAGCATTCCTACCTAATGGGATCCCATGTCAGCCTTCTTAAACTGGTTCCTCCAGTGTCACTTAATGATACCACTTACTTAAGGTTCTCTGAATGGAGTGTACTTACCCCTGGGGTGAGCAAGGTTATCTGCTGGAGAAAAGAATTCCCCTTATAAAAAACTTGTATGGTTTAGGGTACACCTACTACATCAGTATAGTAGCACATATATTTAACTCATCACACATTTACAGGTGTGTGCTCAGAAATCCCGTGACAGCACACAAACGAAGCATGGAGACCCACACTTAGCTACCTACCTTCCCTCATCTGAATCCACTTGTGAACATCACTGATGAATAAGCACTGACCGAGATAGAGGGGCTGCTGGCCACTGAGCGCCAGTTCTGCCGTCACCTTTGTTTGACTGAGTTGTTCCATCACTGGATATCTCAGTGGCCATTTGCCCTTATTTATAAAAATGGTAGTACAAAAATGTAGGTCCTGACAGTAAATGATTAGTATTCGTCCCAAACTCAATACAGAAACACGTAAACGTCAGAAAAGCTAAGAGCCAATTTTCAGCCACAGACGGTCACTGAGGAGATGCAGTCAACTATGTGTGGAACTGTGAAGGAGCCCAGCCAAAGTGAAGGAACGCACTGAACACGCACAGTCAGTGTGTCTCAAAGATGGGGCATTAACAGAGCAGGGCCTTCCTTTCTAGGGGTTCACTTTTGGCTTGTGCATTTGTGTTCAATGATACCTTAGTATAAAATTAGAGAGGGTTGCAAGTAGTGAAACAGAATTTCCTCCAAGGTTTACCGAGAAGCATCAGAGTTCACAGTCCAAAACCCACAGTACAATGGATTCATCAACACCACACCCATGTACTCAGTAGTTCTTCCTCTTACTTCACTGTTCTGGGAAAAAAACCCAAAGACATCTATGTAGTTTTCGATAGCTAAGCAGCAACAGTAAATCCGAGCTCCCAAAGTGTGAAATGAAAACTAATGCTCAAAGACAGCAGAATTTTTAAGAAGGCACCACGTCATACCTGCAGTGTAACTTTGCAGAGAGGCATGTGTACACTCAAGAATGCCTCCAGAGTTTTGGGTTTCGAGGCTACAAAGTTGGCCAACAACCGAAGCGCTGTTCTCATTCTGAGAACTCTAAACAAACGTTAAGAGCATGGCAGTAGGCTGAGAATCCATCCCTTTATTTTCAGAAATTGATGGCCAGTGGTAGGGGTAATACAGAAGCATTCCAGCAGCAAAGCAAAAACAATCAAGTCAGCCATCCAAAATCAAAAACATTGCCAACCAGCTTTCCTGCCCACAGCAATGGAAACGATAACCCTAAGTCCCAGAGATAAAAGTATATAGCACCTTGTGCTTTACCTTGGCAGGAAGACTACACAGAGGCTCTGAGACATCCCCTTAGGCATCACTTTTAATCCTCTAATGCAGGACTAGTCGGTTTCCCAGGTAGGCAGTATTGACTTTATAGGACTTGTGAAGATGGATATGCTGCAGTTCATTTGAGTGACAATGAAGCACTCTGAAATATTTAGCAGTTCCCCAAATCTTCCAAACAGGAGAATGAGCCCCTGATGCCCCACATTGGTAAATTGGAGGCACAGACAACACACAGTTCATCCATGAAAAGTTGACAGTGAATCAGGGCCCACTTCCCAGGCCAGCAGCTCATATATGGGGGTAAGAGAGAAGTACCACACAGAAAAAATGTTAAGTCCATTCCCTTTTAACTCAGAAGGCTCAAATGCACCTTCCAAAACACCTTAAGAAATCCAGGACTAAGTGATGGATTTTACGAATTAAGCTACTGGCTTCCAAAACCACCCAAAGAATTTGGTGTCCTGTCTCACTGCAGGAAGATGGGGGTAAAGGATCCTTCTGGAGAAAGTGCATGTCCTCACACTTAACCCTTGACCACTATAACCTTCCAGGGCCTGTAATGAATATACCTTTACAAGGCACTGGTAGGGAGAACATAGCTCAAAACTTGAGATGACCCAGCTGCTCGAAAGTCAAAGGAGAGACTCTCATTTCCAATGTAAAGAAGAGAGATGAGGCAAAGGCAAGGAAGACCACCAGGAGGGGAGCTGAGAGATTATAGACACCAGGCCTGCTTGTCCTGCAAAGGCAAAAGAGCATGGCTAGGTGGCCCCAGTTGAGCTTTGGAGAATTAAACTGATTTACCTCTCAACCTCGGAAGCACACACAAGAGGCTGTCATTTGCAATAAAACAGAATGAACATTTCTGGTCAAGTGTTCCAGAAGAAGGGGGCAAAAATGGAACAAAGGGCAGCTGGGACCTCGACAGCAGATTAGCAGGTAGTTTCTACCACAAACTGGACTCTTATTGGAGTAACACAGAAGAGCTGCAGCCCCAGGGCATCAGTGAGAACACCTTCGGCGGGGTCCTGTTCCTCAAGAAGGCCTCTTGAGTTCCCGGATCTGTCCAAATCTCCATTGGCCAGGACTTTCGCTGGACAGCGAGTGCTCTTCTGCCCACTCTGCACTGATGGCAGTAGAACCAGTGAGCCCAGCAGTAGAGGTCCTTCCATCTGTACCGATGCAGAGCTGGCACAGCAACAGCGACAACCAAACTGAAGAGTTATCCATGGAAGGGATGGGGATGACTTCACACATCTCCAGTGAAGGTCCCCCACAGGAGATTTCCCATGGGGAGTTCCTTCTCAGAACTGAGAACCAGGAACCAAGTTACACACCGACATGGACTTAGACGAGTAGGGGTGAATTTATTCACAAACTGCTCAAAATCACAGGCTGTAGAGAACAGGGGTTTGGACTGGCAAACTGCTGCACCCTTCCACCAGCCTTTCTTCTCTGACTGTCCTGGAGCCTGTGGCTGGGCAGCAAACCCCCACCCCTTACCCCACTCCACTGCACCCCACCACCCCACCCACCCACCAGCCAAAAGCAAAACCCTTATGATGAGGTTTCAAGGAAAACATTCTGTTTCCTGTCCTGGTTTGCTCCATTCCAATGTGCTCTCTAAACACTCCCTTGTCCTGGGACCCAGGCAGAGGTGAGACCCAGCCTACGTCCGGTTAGGTCACTGGTCGTCCTGGAAGGTAGGGAAGAGAAAAGAGACGATTTCAAACCAAGTCCACTGAAGACAAATCAGCCTTAATGCTCTGTTTATACTCTCCACATTAATAAAATGCAGCAAGATACTTTTGTCCCAGTTTTTAAAAAACATAAGTGTGAATTTTGTGACCTTTTATAGGAGACTCCTGCACCCTCTGCTTAAAGACTGTAGAGGCGACTGGTGTTCTCACGCAAGGTAGCCAAGGTGCGGGAGAGAGGCTGATCTTTGACCCTGGCAATCTCTCGAACTGTATGCAAGGCCAGGCCTGGGTGGGCATACTGACAAAGGCTTTTGGGAACCTGGAAGATATCAAGCATTCAGAACATCGCTGTGCCTTCTGTGCACAGTCATTACACAGAACTCCCTCCCGGCCCTTCCCCAGTAAGGACCTCTTTGGGGCTGCCCTGTAGAGACCCCTTTACCTGCAGGTGCAGGAAGAGTCCTAGTCATGGGGGGCTCTGGGTGAGCAGGGTCCCACGCTTCCTTGGACTACCCTCTACAGGGTAGGGCTTTGCACTGCCTGGAAGAGAGTGGTTACCCTTCAGCTTCTCAGCCCCCTAAACTTTTGGCTCTGCAGAGCAATACAAGGAGACATCTCTACACAGCCAAGGGTGGGACCTGGAAGTCACTGGGGCTCTGGCTTTGCCAACCTTCCCACCCTCTCTCCTCAGTGCCTCAACTCAGCCTGAAGACACCCCTACCTGTCGAGGCAAAAAGTAGGGGGCATCAGTTTCCACGATGATTCTCTCCAGCGGGATCTGTTTCAGAGCTTCCCGGGCCTCCCAGGCAGAGGAGTAAGTCAGGACAGCGGTGAAGCCCACAGACATGTTGGGAAAGTGCTTCAACAGGGGCTCGATGACCGGGTAGCTGCCAGTGAAGCAATGCCTGGGAGGAGAATTCCAGGTCAGCATTCTCTCACAACCCCTCTGCAGCAACCCCAACTCCCTCTAGACATATTAGCCCTTATAGATTATTTCCTGTGGATAAATTTCCAGAAATGGAAAGACAGCTTCAAAGGACGGACTCCACAGTAAACACAAAGAGCTGGCTCTAACACAGGAAGATGCAAGACGACTCCTGGTGAGCAGTGCTCACCCATCAACCCCGGACACCACAGAACGCTGCACAGCCACTTGAAACAATCACCCAGATGAACAGGTGTACAGCAACAATACAGGGGCAGGGTTGTGCTTATAACACAGAAAAAAAAGCAGAATTTAAAACTGTGGCCTTGCTAAGATTACAACTACAGCAGGTAAAAATTATAACCATGTAGTCAAATGATTCAAAGGAAACAAAAATAAAAATACTGAGGAGTAGGCTGGACAAAGCAGGGCAAAGGGGAAAAAAATTGGAACAACTATAATAAATAAAAATAAAGAAATAAAATAATGAAATATTAAGGAGACTACAGATGCATTTTCTTCTCTTAATTTGATGGCTATTTATGTCCTTAATTTTTTATATATATAAACCAATGTGGAAATTCAGGGCTTCCTCCAACCACAACACCTTGTCGGGCCATTTTAGGAGTCATCTACCTACCACCGATTACAATTCCTTTAAAGTCAGCCCCAAATGAAGCAATGAAAAACCAACCAACCGCCCCAGCAGGACTGAGTGGCTGTGTCTGCGGTGTACCAGCACAGCCAAAGGTCAGGGCCTTCACTCTCTGTCTGGGCACCCGAAAGGCAGCAGCCTAGAGGCCCAACAGGCCCACCCACTTCTGCCACCTGTCCAGACCTGGTTTGGGTTCTAGAGTCCCTGTTCTCTCCCCCGCAACCCAGTTAATCCATCTCACTCATCTGGAAAGAGCCAACCCAGGCATCACCTCCTGACCCCCTTCTAGCCAGGCTTAGCTAACAGCCCTCCCTGGCTCTCACAGCACTTCATGCCCAACTCAGCCTCACGTTCTCTACAGTAGGCACGAGCTGACTCATCTGTCTTCCGCCGCTGAGCCAACACCCAGGACAGGCACACGGTGAGTTTGTCAAACTGAACTTAAGAACCCCTACACAGCACTCATATAAAATATATCCTGCACTTTAATGAGCTTTCACATTTAAAAGAGGAAAAGGAAAATTTTCAGGTGCCCTGGAATTTTCTCTGTGTGCTAAGTCACTGGACTCCACAGCAGCCTCTTCAGTCCTCATTTCTGAGAACTGAGATTCCACTTCAGCCTGTCACCCAGGACAGGGGTCATGAAAGCCCACTATTGCTCACTGGTGATTCAGGGTATTGGCTCAAACCATATAAAGTTGCAGTTTCGTAAGTAAAAAGTGGTCAAATATCAGAAATTTCATATGGTTTAAACTAATACTTAATCTTTAGAAAAGACACTACATAAAGACAACATTATCCACGCTCTCCTACTGAGTTTTTGTTCGCCCAACTAACATCCTAGACAGAGGGAAGCATTCATTTCATTGGCCCGCTGAAGCGCCCGCCTAACCTATGGATCTTGTAGTCTGAGGGCACAAATTTTTTCATGATGCTCAGCAGATCTTCATCAGCTTCTCGGCAGTGAATCACCAAGGGCTTCTTTAGAGACACGGCCAGCTGCAGCTGTCTCTCAAACACCTGGGAGAAGATAAAGCAACAACACATGCGGGTTAGGGCCGCCTGGGAAGTCTGTTATCTCCAGAACACCCAGGCCAGCAGGCAGTCCCACTGTCTCCAACTCTGTATATTTAAACTAGACTGTATAATGTACAATAATAGACAAGGCTTAATGGATCTCACTAAAAAGCCAGGTAGTGCTCAAAGCACTTTAGGTACATTGTAACCTATAACCCTCACAAGCACCCTGAGGTAGGTGAAGAAACTGAGGCTCCAAGTGAGATCAAGTAACTTGCAGCCAAGAAGCTGTAGTGCCACCGTTCAGATGTGTCCACAGAGCAACCACATGCAACGCTTACCTGGGGCTGCAGGGGCAGAGTGGGGCTCAGGAACAGAAAGAACAAGCTAAATGTCCTTCCCCTCACTGTCCCCGCCTCTACTCCCAAGAGGCAGTCACCTTCCATAGCTTTTCCTACACAAGCACATGTACACGCACACACACGGAATCAACGCCTCGCTTTCAGATAAATTATTATACACATTTTCTTTACTCAGATAAAATCAGATATTCTTCTAGGTGAATACCTACAGATACGTTATACTTTTTTTTTAAACTCTAGCCATTTTTAAATCTTCATTAGTAAAATACACACATTGTTTATGATTTAAATGAAAAAAGGGCTAGAACTTATTTTTTCCTCAACAAGTTCAGGTTTAGGACAAAGAACAAAAGTATTAATTCATTATAAACAAATTGCCTCATCTTAAACTTAATGTTTCCACAAGCAGTTTTTTTCAGTTGTAGAGTATAATTCATTTTGCATTTTTTACATCAAATAATGAGACGCTTTTGGTAATTTGAGTCAGGTGATACTCACCTGAGAATGACATTTTAAGTCTAACACTGTGCTTCCTCTTCTCGTAACAGAAGCACTGAGCCAATATACCAATCTGACATAACTCTTGTTTAACCTGTTTTAGTTTGCAACTCAAAGAAAACACCCATAAGAACCAAAATCATAGAATGCTTGATAGGGGCTTCACAGACCGGCTAGTTCCGGCTGGCTGGATCCCCTTCTCAACACATCTCCTCTCCGTGAACCCCTACAGAGGCAGCAGGTTGCCAGGAATCATAATTCCAACGTTTAATTCCTGCTTCAAAAACTATTACTCCTTAGAGCAGTTAAACTATTATAGCCTCTGGGTGGAATATACCCCAGCTGGTAAAAAACGTATTTTTCAAAGTATATTTTATGAAACAGGAACATGTTCGCAAGTGGAAAAAATCATTCAAAACAATTACTTTCCTTTTTCAAATTCCCCAATTTCTTTTATTAAAAGCATGTACACACAACACATATTCCCTTGATTCTGTGACAGGTGCTTGTCAGCAATTTCCCCTGCAATTCTCCAAGGGACAATGATATTGCAAATACAATGTTTTGTAAAACATCCAAATTTCAAACATATTAAGATAAAAGAATTGCTAGTGGGCAGGAACTCGTGGCTGGGCTGGAACTATCAGAGCATTTGTCCTGACCAGGCACCGGGCTGAGAAAAAGAGTAAGAGTGACTGCGGCACACATCAGTAATTTGCCCAGGGTGCTTACTCTCTTCTGCCTGCATATGCTCAGGTTCCCACTGATCCATTACTTCCAGGGATTCTAGAGTTCATCAGTCTCCTCTGGGGGTGGCCCCCAGCAGCTGCTGCATACTCATGACTGCAATAATTAATTCTAGTCAAACACGAATACAGACAGAAGCAACCTGGGTCAGCCAGGCCTGCCCAAGGGGGGAGGGACAGTCTATTTGTTCACCCTGGCTTTCCAATTCCTGAAACCTGGAGATTCTGATAATCATACTGGCTGGTATGTGTAACTCACACACAAACCATCCAGGACCTAACTCTTAGAAATTAAACAGAAAGGAAATAGTTAAATTTCTGAAAAGTTAACAGTGGTTTGCTCTGGACAACAGGACAACTACTGATTTTCCCCCAATTTTCTTTCTTTTCTCTATTTTCTAATCCTTCCAGAAAAAGGTAACAGAAACAAAGCTCTCTCTCATACTGAACCAGAGCTAACACCCTCTTACTCAACCAAATATGATCTTTCCACAAGACTTTTTTTCTTCCCTTTGCAGATAAATATTCAGGACACAGCAAGACCTTGCCAACCACTCTGCTTTTAGGCAAATGCAACTCAATGCCTATATCAACCAAAGCAGTGGCTAGTTCCCACCACTTGTTTTGGTGCCCGAGTTTAGATTTACTTCAAGAACATCCACTTCCTCTAGTGCTTTACAGAAATATCTTGTCTTCTTCCTCTCTTCTATACACAGTTCAACCCTCCCACTGCCAGCAATGAATTTCCCCTGAATCACTGTTTTCCAGCCTTGAATCCCATCTCATCAAGCCAAATGATTCCTGCAAGATTCTATTTGCCACCCTATGCTGTAACTCCAAGTTCAGTCAGCAGGCCATAGGTACCTCTACATGCAGATCTGATACCATGATGATTTAATAGAAGAGTTACTTTGAAACACTTAGCACACTTCCTGACATACAGCAGGCATTTAATAAACATCAGCTACACAATATCAATATTCCTGGTCGCCTCAGTGTACACATTTCTGAACTGTTCCTCTTTCTATATCACACCTGCCCAGTGTCATAGAGACCAACTGGGAAAGCAGAACATTAAATATTTGTCTCGCTTTATCTTAAAAAAATCTATTTTTTCCTATGTCTTCAGGTTTACCTATTTTTCCATTCATTTTCTGGCTAACATATTACAGCTTCAAGCCAGAAATTGTAAGCTCCCCAGTGTTAGTAATGAAAGGGAACTCTAGATAGGCAGGATAATTACTGATTTTCCCCGAGACCCAATTGTGAATTGAAACACTATACTAGACAACGCCCCCCTCCCAGGTCAAAAACTGAAAACATTTCACATACATAAAATCTCACCCACCTGTCTGAATGTACATCAAGTCAAAATCATCCCGTCGGAATTTAGTAACCTTAACAGGTCCTAGCAAATTCATCTAAAAGAAAATCCTTTAGAAACAACTGAACATCTGAAGTTGTTTCTTATGGAAATTAACTGTTAAGCCTGGCATGTGTATTGGCTGTCATGGATAACTGTATTCAAATTGGAATCTCTATTTCCTAAAGGTGTATAAAAGTCTAGTCTTCTACTAAAGCAGGACACCATACCTTCCTTGAATTTTCTCTCTTCGATCAAAGGAAAGTTAAGAAACCACTGACTGAAAGATTCCTTCTCTGAATTCACACAGTGAACCACAGATGCCAGTGCACAGCTGACTGATGCTGACCCACCTGGGCTGGAAACAGCACCAAAAGGGGAAAGCTGGTGCCAAATTCTGCCCAGCTGGAATCAACACATGCTCACCAAGGTCTGAACACATCGGGCATGAGGACCCAGACCTAACGCATCAACAGGAAGACAGCATACAACAAATTCAACCTGACAACATGCACAGTGAGGAAGTGGGAGCGTCTTTCTCCTTGTCTTGCTCCTTCCCAAAACAGAAACTTCCACTGAAGTGCTACAGCTACTCCTACCCTGCCAAATCTCCATGCTCAAAAGATATTGGGAGGGAAAAATATTAAGATGGAAACAGTTGTTATCTCTAATGGAGTGGGAAATTATCCTCTTTACACATTTTTGTATTTTCCAAGTACTCTACAATGGGTATACTTAACATTAAAATAAAAATAATTACACAAAATTTGTTGCTTCCCAGAACAGGTGTTTTGAACATATCATTAGCCATAAGAAGTCACAAAGTACCTGTCCCCCACCCCCTGCTTACATTAAAAAACTAAAAGAAATAGCTTGTAAAGAATTTGAAAAATGACATCTAGACAGTCTGTTAAGAGCAATTAAACGTTTAGGATTTCTAAACCCTTTACTTCCAAAAGTAGAGAACCACCCCCTCAAAAAGCAGAGAAATGCTATTGTACATATTCCAACAACTAAACAGAGAAATTGAAAGTTGTTGTATTTCAACAACTAAAAGAGAAATTAAAACTGTAAGCAAGTGGGTCACCATCAGCCATCACAAACAACAGTTAACTCTGCAGACCAGGAAGTTCATGCCCACCACACTACTTTGGCAGAAACAAGTGGTAACTGACGTCCTTCACCCTGGGGAAAGCAACTGTTGTACTGAAGACAGAAACTGGAGGAAAACTAACCAAAATGTGGAAGACCACACCAGGACACTATTTGGATTCAGAATCCATTTTGGTGGTGGCAAGACAAGTGGCTTTGGTATAATTTATGATTCCTTGGATTATGCAAAGAAAAAGAACCCAAGAAAGACTTGCAAGACTGGCCTATATGGGAAGAAGACCTCAAGAAAACAGAAAAACAAATGCAAGAACAGAATGAAGAAAGTCAGGGGGACTACAAAGGCTACCACTGGTGCTGGCAAACAGAGTAATCAAGATTCTTCAGTGACTTTATCTGTGGTGATTGTGCAAATTTTTTATGAGAGGATTAATAAACTAAGAACTTTAAAAAAAATTGTAAGCAAGTTAAAGAGAACCTCATTACCTTGTGCTGCTCTGGGACAGGCGTGGTGCATTTATAAGAGTAATCCAAGCCCATTTCCCCAAATGCCACAGCCTTGGGATGCCGTAAGGCTTGTAACAGATTTCTTTCTTGACTCTCACTGTAGTAACGTGCAAAATGAGGGTGACAGCCAAAGGCTCCCCAAACCAGATCCTCTTTCAACAGCTCCTCCCATAGGCAATCTGTCAGCGTCCTGGGATCACAGAAGTCAGAGATACAGCCCTGAAATTCCTTAGGGAAGGAGCTGCTATAAATTTTCCTGAACTTGCTAAAGGTCCCTTTGAAAGACAACTTGGAATAGAGCATGTCCAAGTGACAATGGGTATCAATGAAGCCCTCCTCTAGGTTTGGCTCCCGATGGCTCTTTGGCAGAGGGCTAGATGCGTGCCTTTCACAAGAACGGGGTGGCACCTCCTCCTGGAATGTTCTTTTCTCCTTCACCTGTTCTTCTAAGCTTCTGGAGAAACGATATGAGCGAGAATTCTGGGATCTGCCTTCCTCTGTCGCCTCCAGATCTCTGGAGGTATTTTGGGAGCTCACTGTCAAGTTGGGGGAATAATCACTCAGGAGGCCCCGGCTGTTCCTCCCAGCCTGCAATGTGTCACTGCTGCTGCTGCTGCCTATGGAGGGGTAGCTGGAAGGCTTGGTGCTGCTGGTCCAATAGCTGGCATAGTCACACCAAGGACTACTGTACAAATGAGCTGGGTACATGACATAGTCAGTAGGGATGGCGGAAGGTTCTGAAACTGCTGAGAGTTTCATCGAGATAGGCTCCTCCTGAGAGAATCTGACTGTGGAGACCTCATCCACGTCGGACCAGTCACTTCCTGAAGAGGCGTGCTCTATCACCACCTCCCTTTCTTTAGGCTGCAGAAAAGAAACAACAAAGGGTTAGCCTTCCTGTGTGATGACAACCTCCCATAATCCGCCATCTGTAGAACATAAGCTGTCGCTTATTTTTCAGGTGAAGGAAGGTTTTGCATTGGCTCGTTAGCTCACTTTGTCACCTACTTTACTTATAATTTCCAGAAAGTGAGCCAGGTTACACCTAGGAACAGTGAAATCAGGTTCAGGGGATAAACTCGTAACACCATCCCTGAAGGGGAAGCTACACCTGCACCCCCTCTCTCTGAATGATCCCTCTTGAGGAAACTGTTATGCGTTTTGGAGATTTTAGAGAAAAGCAGTGCGAGGTATCTCATCTCTAACAATATATTTCTCATATGTTCAAAATGCAAAATCACACACGGGTGGTAGTTTTAAGATGTGTCCGCAAATTCTGACACTACTCCCCATTGAAAGATGGGGTTTGTGAACGCTCCGCTTGAACCTGGCCCAAACCGTGATTTACTTGCAACCAACAGAATGCAGTAGTGAAACTGCACAACTTCCAAGGCTAGGTCAGAACACAGGCTTGAAGCTTATCCTGGTTCTCTCAGCTTGCTCCTCTGGGGGAAGCCAATCACCAAATAAGAAATCATACCACCCAAGACCACATGCTAGAGAGGTCACAGGTAGGTGCCAGCATCAACTGCCCAATGTGTGTGAATGAACATCTTAGATGTCCAGCCTTGCTGAGCTTTCAGATTGTTGCCCTCAAAAATCTGAATAAAACCACATAAAAGACCCCCCCCAAACAAGATATTCCCATTCCAGATCTTTATAAATTCCTGACTCACAAAATTGAAAGCAAAACAATATCGTTATTTTACAGCTCTAGGTACCTTTTCTAGGTAACCAGAAAAACTACACATTGCATTCAATCAAGTTAGCACTGCTAGAACCTAAGTTCCACAAGGTCAGGAATTTTTATTTTCTTCACTGATGTCTTCCAGTCAGAATAGGGCCTGGCATATAATGAGTGTTCATAAATATTTGTTGAATTACTTCATAGAATGGTGCAATGGTGTCTGAACTTCACATCAGAACCCTTCTAGGGGGCTTTTGAAAATAAAACATAGCTTTCATTTTTTAAGATCTTATTTATTTACTTTGGGAGAAAGTGAGGGACAGAAACAGCAATGTGCAAGAGATACATGATCAGTTGCCAAATCTTGCACACTCCCTACTGTGAACCTGGCCCACAACCCAGGCATGTGCCCTGATTGGGGATCGAACCGGTGACCCTTCTGTTCACAAGCCAGTGCTCAATCCACTGAGCCACACCAGCCAGGGCTCCATGTGGTAAAATTTAAAGTTACATTTATTGAGGGCAGACTATACACTAGCACTAAGCAAAGTGTTTTCATGCATTAATTCAGGGTTCAGCAAACAGTGGCCCACAGACAAATGCAATGCACTGCCTGTTGGTGTAAATAAAGTTTTGTTGCAACAGTGGCCCTTCATTTAAATATGGCTGCTTTCATGCTACTACAATAGAGCTGAATAGTTGCAAAAGAAGTTATTTTGCCCACAAAGCCAAAAATATTCATTACTATCTGGCCCTTTACAGAAAACGTTTGCTGAATCCTATACTAGTTTGCTTAAGTATGGTAACATTTAACCATGCCTTTTTACCTTGAAGTACCCTGAAGAAGAAACTAGGGCTCAGAGAGCTTAAATGACTTTCTCATAATCACGATTCAGGTGGCAGAGCCAGAATTTGAACACTGTCTGATCCCAACACTCATGTGCTTAACTACCACATCATGCTGCCTTCAAATATATTCCTAATAGAGGTAATGTAAATGTCCTGTCTGACAAATAGGAGTCTGGGTATATAAGCTTGGAAAAGTCATCCATACAATGGAATTCTAGGCAGCCAAATGAAATGATGACCTACATTAGAGAGGAAACTACTATTCTTAGGATTTCCAATTAAATGTACCATATGTGGTTTTTCTCCTTCTTGAAAACCCTTTGGAAATTATAGAAAATGGACTTGAAAAGGCATAAACCTATAAAGAGAAAACATACAGAATAAACAGCAAAGCAAATTAAATAAAAATTAGATGCTCGAAAGCAGAAAGATGAATAGTTATTGTGGATAAGGAGATCGTTGATGGCGCAAACCTAAGACTCAGTGAAAAAAACCCAGAAACAGGCTGACTGACACTTTAGGACCCCAGAAGAACTGAAGGCACCAGACCTCTCGAAATGAAGGTAAAGTTGCAGACGACAACTGTAGGAGAATAAGCTGGAAGTCATGAAGCTCCCTGCTCTCATCATGAGCAGATGGTTCTGTTCTTTCCCCACCCAGCAAAAGATGGAAGTTCACACTTGGAAAGTTGAACTAAGGAGACTGGAATAACCGGGGACAACAGACACATAGTCAAGTGAAAGGACCATCACATGTTGGACAGTGAGGACCCAGGCACCTTCCTCAAGCTAACTCCCAGAACACCAGCAGCCAGATGTGTGCCTCCCGGGCAGAGGAGTGGAGGATTTCTCCCAGGGGACACTGGGCAGCCTGTGAAAGTCAAAGTACAGAGCCAACTGGGACCTACAAAAAGACCAAAAGTCTTCACCTTATTATGAAGGCACCAGCTGATAAGCTCAAAACTTCCAATTGGCTTTTTAATGCTTCTTCTTTAAATATGAACAGATAGCCAGGACACCTGAGAAAAGGCCTACCACAAAAGACAGAAATCAAAATATTCAGCAGAAAAAAAAAGAACCAGAAGGAAACTCAGAGAAAAATTAGTGCAGAAAGTGGAAGAGTCAAAAGAAACCTAGAATTAATATTCTCAGAGAGACAAGAGAAAGTATCATAACCTCAAAACAAGGTGTTTTAAGAAAGGAATATTCAAAAAACTAAACCAGTGTTCTTAGAAATTAAGTATGTCCAGAAGATCCAAAATCACATGAAACGATGTTCAATATCACTAGCTATCAGAGAGATGCAGATTAAAACCACAATGAGGTACCACTTCACACCAGTCAGAATGGCCAACATAAGCAAAACAACAAATAACAAGTGTTGGAGAGGGTGCGGAGAAAAGGGGACACTAGTGCACTATTGGTGGGACTGCAGACTGGTACAACCACTGTGGAAAACAGTATGGAACTTCCTCAGAAAATTAAAAATGGATCTGCCATTCGACCCAGCAACTCCACTGCTGGGACTATATCCTAAGAATCCTAAAACACCAATCCAAAAGAACCTTTGCACCCCCATGTTCATAGCAGCACAATTTACAATAGCTAAATGCTGGAAG